>CM072822.1:56615658-56829477 GCA_036937905.1 Salvia rosmarinus | reverse complement strand
TTTCGAGGAGGCGTGCATCGGTTGTGCTATCTTGGGAAGTCTCTGAAAACCGCCGATAGAATCACAGGGCAAGGAATCCCGACTTGATGTTGGTGGGATAAGGCAGCTGGCTATGATCTACACCGGCTTTGTCTACCTCAATGCCCTCTCAGAGATAACATGCCCAAGGACAATTCCTCCTCGACCATGAAGTGGCATTTTATAATTCAGACAAGGTCCTTCTCCACGCACCTCTGCAGTAACTAACTCAAGATGCTATATGACCGTTAAACGCCTTGCTATAAACAAGAAATCATCCATGAACACCTCGGCATTGCTCAAGCAAATCGAAAATATACTCATCAGCATCTTTAAATGTCCCTGGGTCAGCATAAACCAAATGGCATATGACGATATGCAAAGGTGCCAAACGGGCAAGTGAAGTAGTCTTATTCGATCTTCTAATGCCACAAATTTACATATAACCGTAGTAGCGCAAGGAAAGAAATACTCTCCCTGTGAGTCTCTCAAGCATCTCGGTCAATGAACGCGCAATGGGAAGTGGTCCTTCCCGTCACCTTGTTGAGCAGTAGTCGATACAAACCCTCCAACCGTCTCGAGTCTCATCGCGATCGCCTCGCTTCATTCTCGACCACCAGACGCCGGATTTTCACGACATGGATCGGGCCGACCCACGCTGTCCGAGAGGCAGGTAAGAGGCCCAATTCAAGGAGTTTGAGTATCTCCACCTCGACAACTTCTTTCATTAACGGGTTGAGCCTCTCGAGGTCTCGACCGATGGCATCGCCTCGAGCAAGATGTAGTGTTTAACAAGCAGGGGCGATGCCCTGAGGTCGGCTAAGGTCCACCGACTGGCCTCGACTTGCTCAAGACAACTCGCTCTTCTTCTTCTTTGATCGCACTCGAGCTTATGATTACCTGCAACGCCTCTAGCTCGAGGTAGATATACTTCAAGTGCTTCGATAGACGCTTTGTAGCTTAGGGCTTTCTTCAGGAATGTTGCATCCTCCTTGTCAGCACTAGTCGTGATCGATAGCTTGGTTGATCGTCCCGCTTTGGTCGGCTTCACCTCAAGCACTTGTCCTCGATCTCCTCCTTGTGAGATACTCTGGTCTCTGTGTGTCCTTGGATGACTCTTCTGCTACGCCCTGATTACCACGTCAGTGTATTCTCAACATCCTTCTCGAGACGAGCAAGTCCACCATCTCAAGATCGACTGAAATTGCTCGCTTTGTAGATATCAAGGTGATCGCTCCCAATGATTGCATGTGAGCTTCCCGATGCAATCGATTAATGTCCGCCATCTTGAGAAACGGCCCGCCTAGCAAGATGAGTTGCTTCGTCCGGCACGCCCATATTTAGGACATAGAAGTCGCAGGAAAATAAGGTCCTCGCACCTGACGAGCACATTCTCAACTATCCTCGGTAGACACTGACTTGTTTGCCACGAATCTCAACACAAGACGGCGGAGTGGTCCAGTTTCGACTCTGATAGATAGATAGAGCATCACATTGATTGATGCCCGCACATCGAGCATAGCTTGGTCTATCCTTGTTGTCCTAATCACACAAGGTAGTGGAACATCCCGGATCGGTACACTTGATTGGGAGGTCTCGCTAAGCACGGTCCGAGACATTCTCCCCATTTGAACTTGCATCGTCGTACTGCGACTCTTTAGTACATGCCTCTTGAGGAACTCGCACACTCGCATCGAGGTCAAAGCGGATCAAAGGTATGTGATCTCTACCTTCTTAAAGATCTGATCATCTCATTCATCTCTTCGCTTCTTTATTCCTGCCAACCTTCCCAAGGAGGTCCGATTCGATCTCTGCCTTGTCTCCACCTAACGAGGCCTTCACCCGGTTCAGGTTCCTCGACCAAGTCCTCGACTTTCTCTATATCTTCTATCTCGATCGCTCTCGACCGGGCTCCTCCGCCGCAAGTTCTTGTCCCTCGTTGATTACTTGACGCGATTGTGGATTTGCACTGAGCGAAGTGTCCTCGCTTTGGTTGATCTTTAGATCTCTTGCGCGTTCAAATTCAAGCCACACGTCGCACGACTCCTCTGCCTCGCTTTGAACTCTGGCTGGTCTCGCACCATCCTCTCGTAGCTCCTCGACCGGCACTATCTCAGTAAAGATGGTCGAGCTTAGGTGGATTCACGCCGGAGGTGCTTGATAGGGTGCCTGCACTCAAGTTCTCATGATTTTCCATCAGGTTGTATGGGTCAGCGGGCGACTTGAGCCGCTTCCTCCACCACTTGTGACATGCCCAAAGGCATTCACCTCTTCTTCAGTTACGCTGTATATCGTCCGTGTTGTGGGTGGTGGCAAAGCAAAGTCGACACGCTGACATTCTTCTTGGCCATAGTGGGCCTCAATCGGTCCATCATTTGTTTCATCAGCCTCATATCCTTCATGTCGGATCCGATCAAGTGGTAGCTTGTGGTTGGGAATCATCTTGACCATCGAGTTGCATCATCTCGAGACTCCCCAAGTCCGTGAGTAATTGAATGCCTCATTGTTGTTTGTGAGGATGGAACCTCCGCACGCAGCACTCACGAGCCGCCTCGAGTCGCCTCAAGCCATTCACATAGTATAATCAAATCTTGATTAGAGATTTGACGAGGGACACTTTGCCAAGAGGACTAAACGACACCAATAGTCATACACCGCCTCGTCATTCCCCATCCGGAGGGAACTCATCATTTCCTCACGCTTTGTATCCTGAGATGGGATAGTATCTCTCGAACTTGTGAAGCCCGCCCAAGTAGTGACACTACCGTAGGCAAGTGTACAACCACCTCGAGCACCGTCTGAGAGTGAAGGAAAGGATATGAGTCGGATGTACTCCTTCTTGACTTCATCCGACACCTTATGGTGCTACACACCATTTCTAAGTCCCGAGATGGCGCCGGGGTCCTCTCCGGTATATCGTCAAGTGGCAAGACTGCATGAAAAGTGCCTCGCTCCCAACGCCCTCGATCTCGTGATGCCCAAAGGGTGAGATCGTTGTTGTTCGGGAACATCATCTCCGCACGTATGCTCTCCCGGAGGTGGGTTTTGTGGATTCTCTCTCCATGTTGTCTTCGCTGTACATGCCTCCTCAAGACGGGGCGTTTCTCCGCCTTCTCTTCTCCGAATGGTTCTCTCAAACTCGGGTCAACAAGAGTCTCCAGTCTCGCCGCAAGGTTAGGCTGAGCTTGAAAACCAAACAAAAATTAAAAAGTGAGTAACAACACTAGAATAGCGTAGCTCAAAGAACGGCCAATCGACGACCGCCCGAACCGTCAGTCATGGTCCTAGGCGCTCAAGATATTATTTATAATCTCCGCAACTTGAGCACATAGTTTCATATGGCAAGTTAAGGGTCGAACCCAAGAGAATGGTTGTGTTGTTACTCGAGTTGTCACAGCTTGAGTAGGAGGTTGCCGAGGCAAGGGTGCAGTCGACGGTCTCAGAGGGAGATCGAGAGATAGATCTTGACGTAAGTAAAACAAAAGTAAACACAAGGTAAAGATTTAAATAACAAGCTGGGCTAGGTTCCACACGCTAAGATAATCGGTCAAGGTGTCTGGTCTAGGTTCAAGGTTTTCACCACGAGTGTATGTCGGTTAAAGGTACCAGACGCCTGGTCGTCAGCACCAGCCCCAGCCCCACTTGCCCTTAGGTTTTAGGATCTAGCAGAGGCCCCTGCCTTGCCTGCAAGACAGCCCCTAACTAGGTTATCCCGCCAACACTACTCACTAGACAGCCCAACTAGCAAGCCGGTCCAAGTGGCTCAATTCGCCTCAAGGCCGACGATCACAATCACCCACTCCACGATTCTCGGGATAAAGAGACACTCCGATGTCTTACTTGCTATTGTTTGTAGCTACCCTCCCCCAAGGCTACGCCGAGTTAACGCTCAGAAAAGAACAACATGAGTATCAAGGCCTGAGCTTTGGAAACACCCACTCAAGGTTCTAAGGATGTTTAGACCTCACGACTCTCATGACCTCGACTCAACGTGCTTCACCCCGAGCCCAACCAAACCAACTACTCATGCATAATCGAGCAAACATAAAAGCAATAAACAAGAACATAACCGTAACATTCTTGAATATAAAACCAACGAAATGAAAAGCATTCTCGGCAAGCGCTGTTCTCGAGCAGAGATAACAAGATACATAATATAAATATTTGCTCGTAGGACTTGTTCTTCTTCCTCACCAATCACTCATGAAAACCAAAGAGAAATAAAAGAGAAAAATGCAGAGGATTCGGACTTGATGCTTTCACTCTCAAACCGATTTCGGAGTTGTGTGTTGTGAGCCTAAGTGCACCTCTTCGTCTTAGTCGACACGATCTCGAGGCGGTAGGTGGAGGTCCGTTGCTCGGTCTCCGGACACCGATGGAGACTCCTCCGCTTCGCCGGCGTTTATCTCCATCGCCACAACTTGACCTTTCCTTTCGGCAAAATCAAACAGTGCAGAGGATCTTGCCCATAATCTTCCCATTTGGCAAGTCGCAGAGTTCGACCTGTCTCCCATGCACTCGACTTTACCTCCTGCCCCTACGCCATTCCTCGCCTTTTCCGCCTCTTCCTTGTCTCGACCATCCTCTTGGCTTCATGTCACTGGTCGCCGCCCCCGCGATACGCTGTGCAAGATGTCGAATGTCTTGTCAAGATAATCTCGGATTTTACCTCTCATCACGAGGTGGCCTGACCTGCCCAAGGTCCGCCTCAACCTGCAAGACTCTCCAGGTGTCCTCCGCACACAAACACACACAAAGAACACAGAAAATGTACTCTTTCTAGACAAGGACTACCCCAAAAGAGCACGAAAGGTGCTCCACTAACACATCTAGGCCCAAATTTTTCGTTGAAAATGGAAGAAGAAAAAGGGGTGCCAAAGGTGGTAGGCAAAGGAACCGTGGGCAGAGCAAGAACATGACTACCACGAGGCTAAAAAAGCAAGAGAGAGACAAGTGTTCATAAAGACGCATAGGCAGTGCCCTATGCTCAAGGCTCTAGGTCCATTTACTTTAGTAATGAAACATGTTTAGCGACTTGTTCTACTCATTCATGGGTAGTAGATCTGCGATCGATCATGTTTGTTACACCTGGGGTTTCACGGACGGGTCGCATGATGGCGAGATAACGATCTCCATGGAAACACAGAAAGTCGAAGCTATTGCAATGGAGATGTTACTTTATGCTTTGATAGAACAATTGTAGTATTAAGACGCTTTATATGTGCTAAGTTTCTAGAACCTTATTTCGTTTGAAACTATTTATTCATAGATATTCATGTTTTTGATAGTGGTGTTTCTATCATAAGAAATAACTAAGTTATATGTGTGGCTCATTATATAATTGCTTTATACTATTTACGAGCATAATACCTTTAATTATGTTGCATCTTCATCAAACCTTAAGAGAAAGCTCGTCAAGAGACACCACATTTCTTTGGCATCTTAGATTATGTCACATCAATCTAAATAGGATCCAAAGATGGCTAAGAATGTTGGGTGATATCACGATCTGCTCACCGTCTGCGAATCCTATATAGAAGGAAGATGTCGATCGGACCCTTCAAAGCAAAGGATTATGAGCAAAAGAATGTTGGAGCCACCCATTCTCGACTGTGTGGCGCCTCGTGGAGGTAGAGTATTTTGTCACTTATCGACGACACTAAGGTACGGATACATATACCGCTTCACCGCAAGTCCGAATGCCTCGGAAATTCAAGAATTTAAGGCGGAAGTGGACGAGCTAGGTAAAAGTATCAAGTCACCGCGCGATCGATCGGTGGTGAATACCTCAGAACGAGTTCATGGACTATTTGTGCGGATGGGATTACCTCCATCTCACTACACCGTGCACACCACAACAAAATGGTGTGTCGAGGCGAAGAACATAGGACTCTCTTAGAAATGGTTAGATCAATGATGAGTTATGTACGTTGCCTATTTGCTGGTACGCCTTAAAAATGCATACTTGCTCAATCTAGTACCATCAAAGTCAATGAAAGATCCCTTCGAGTGTGGTGGGCGCAGTCAGTTTAAACCACATAGATAGGCACCAGCATACGAGCCTAACAAGAAGGTCGACAATTGGAGGCTGATCGATGCAGTGCTTATCGCTATCCTAGAGGAACAAGGGTGGTTATTTCTATAGTCCTGGATCGAAGGTCATTATTAGCACTAATGCCCGATTTAGAAGAGGATTATATGAAAAACATAAATCCAAAGTGAAATCATTCTTCAGAATTAGAAGATGATCGATTCGCCATCGATTAAACCAAAGTACGAGATGTCGTGTCAGTGGGGATCGACACCAAATACTTCAAGAAATTGAAGTGGGTGAGTTCCACCGAGATACGACCGCTAAGTGGCACCTATCCAACAAGTGTACAAGATGAGAACACAACGCACCCATGCCGCTGCTACGGCAGTCGTCGTAGTGAGGTTGTTCGTCAACCCGAGCGATTTATGTTCGTGGGTGAATCTTGATTTAGTCCGAAACGAGCAAGCTATAATCGACCCATGGACATACAAGGACGATATAAGACATAGATGCAAGATCATGGACACGCTATGGACTTAGAAATTGAGTCCATAAACTATGTATGTAATAAAGACACCCTCTACCGGATGGTAAGGAAGCCATAGGTAGTAAGTGATCAAGAGGAAAGAGATTGATGAGAGATTTCGACTTTTAAGTCGTGCTTGTGGCAAAAGGGTACACTCGATGGCATCGATTTGATGAGATCTTTTCGCTCGTAGCAATGCTCAAGTCCATCGAATTCTTCGCCATAGCACCACCAAACTTGAGATTTGTCAAATGGATGTAAAACCGCTTTTCTAAACGATTACCTAAGAAGTTAGAGACATCTATGCAAAGAACCAAGGTTATGTGGTGAAGTGAAGAGCATCTAGTATGAAGCTTAAGAAGTCTATTTATGGACTAGCAAGCTTCCGATCATGAAACTTACGCTTGACGAGGTGGTAAAATCTGGATTTACCCAATGCTTAGCAAAGTTGTGTGTATCGCTTAGATGTCAACGGTTATGTGGTATTTCTTGCATTTACGTGAGATGACATCATTTTACTGCAACAATGTGAAGTTGTTATCGGGCAGTAAGTTGATTATCCGATCGCTTTAAATGAAAGACTTAGAGATCGCAAACATTCTGGGATCAAGGTTTCACAAAATGTTGAGCTTATCTCGTGCGCCGTCACATTGATCGTAATTACTCGTTTAGTATGCACGGCCAAGAAAGGATTGCTACCTTTTAGGCATGGTGTTCCTTTATCAAGGAGCACCCATGACCGCAAGGAGATAGAGAATGAGACAAGTTCCTTACGCCTCCGTAGGAAGTCTCATGTATGCAATGCTATGTACTGAGACCCGATATATGCTATGGCATATACTCAAGTACCCTAAAAGGACTCGAGATTATGGCTAGTTTACCAGCAGATAGTCTAATGCATTGGGTTATTCAAACCTCGATTTCAAGCTGGCCGTGAGAGAAAAGTCTACCTCTGGCTATTTGTTTACCTTGGGAGAGGAGTCAGATCATGGAGTGCAAAGCAATGCATTACGGACCACCATGGAAGCAATATGTAGCGCTCGAGGCTGCTAAAGATGTTGTATGGTTCGAACACACCTCATGGATCTAGACTGTGGTATATGGTTTGCCCAAGAGTATCATAGTTCTTGTGATAACTTTCGGCGTGGCAAACCTCGGGAACCATGGACCCACAAGGCAACTAAACACATAGAGAGAAAGTACCATGTCATTCGAGAAATGTAGACGAGAAGATGTGATGATTGAGAAAATTGGATCGCTGGATAACCTAGTCGACCATTCAAAAGAGTCCCAGAAAAGTCTACGAATAGCATATTCGAGGACTGGATTGCAAGATGGACCACTTAGAAATGAAACTTTGTATAAGTGGGAAAGCAAAGTGATGGTGTTGTTTGTAATAGCTAGTAGAGAGACACATTGTATACTAAAGTTTACTTTAGTATATGGGAGATTGTTAAATTTAGTATCGGCAGTTTGTTGAGCTTGTATACAATGTTTCTATTACCACTATTACAATCTCCCATCGGAATTGTTTACTTGATTGCAGTATATCCCTTATCTCATATATATATATATATGTATTGATATCGATGGTCCCTATTGCCTAAACTCCAATGTCGAGTGAGGACAATATATGCAATCAAGTAAACAATTCAAATAGAGATTGTAATAGTGGTAACAGAAACATTGATACAAGCTCAACCAAACCTGCCAAAGATACAAATCCAACAAATCCTCCCACTGATACTGACATCTCGCACTTTGGTTTAATCGTTGCAACGATCATCTTCTAATCAGTATGATTTCAACCTTGATTTATGGTTTTCATATAATCATCTTCTAAGAATCGGTATTAGTGCTAATGACGCACCTTCTCGATCCTTAGAAGCGTAAAATAACCACCCTTCGTCCTTCAGGATAACCAATAAACAATCTTGCTTCGATCTAGCCTCCAAGTTGTTAGTTTCTGTTCAAGACATGTCGGACTCGCCCATATCCTTATGTGGTTTAACTACGCATGGCCAAACCATAACTCAAAGGGTCTTATCGATCGACTGACGGTATTAGATTTAGCAAGTATGCCGTTGTTTCTAAGGTATACCCCGTAACTAAATAGCGACGCTGCATAACTCTCATTGATCTAACCAATTCTAAGAGAGTCCTAGTTTTTCGCCCGACACACCATTTTTGCAGGGTGTCGTGAGTGAAATGGGAGGTAATCCCACACTGACCAAATAGTCCATGAACTCACATCGAGGTATTCGCCACCGCGATCGCACCGTAGTGACTTGATACTCTTACCAGCTTCGCTCCACTCCGCCTTAAATTTTTGAATTTCTCAAAGCATTCAGACTTGCGGTGAAGTGTATATGTATTCTTTACCTCGAGTAATTGTCAATCGAAAGTGGCAAAATACTCATCTCTAAGAGCTTGTGGACATAGTCCACATAGGTTAGAATGGACTAGCTCCAACACTTCTTCGCTCTATAACCCTTCGCTGGTCCGCAGTCGACATCTTTCTATATGGATTCGCATGCGGGAGCAAGTAACCGTGATATCACCCAACGCCCATTCTTAGCCGCTTGAATCCTATTTAGATTGATGTGACCTAATCTAAGACTGCAGAAATGGTATCATCTAGCAAGAAAACTTCATCTTCTTAAGGTTTGATGTAGATGCAACATAATTAAAGGTATTATGTCGCGTAAATAGATAAAGTAATTATATAAAGTACTCCACGATAACTCGTTATTTCTTATGATAGAAACACCACTATCAAAACAACGAATATCCAGTATAAACAGTTTGAAATCGAATAAGGTTCCACTGAAACTTGGCACATATAAAACGCCTTTTAATACTAAAACGTTTCTATCAAAGCATAAAAACATCTCCGACGCAATGCCTCGACTTTGTTTCCCATGGAGATCGTTATCTCGCCATCAAACAGCTCCCTTGTCCGCTGAACCGCATGTGTAAAAACATGATCACGCATCGTATCTACTACCCATGAACGAGTAGAACAGTCGCTAAACATGTTTCTACATTAAAGCAAATGGCGACATTGAGCTTCGAACATAGGGCATTTAGCCTTCCAATGCCCCGCCTGCCGCACTTAAAGCACTCTCGCCTTTGGCTTTTCAGTTCTTGGCAACCATGTTCTTGCCCACCGCTCCCATTGGTTCCCTCGCTCTACCACCTTGGCACCCAATCACGAAACATATAATATGTTTATCTTAATTAAACATACATAGCATGCTTTGCATAATTTAAACATCCACGACATGCTTTGAAAGATAAAATAAAATAAATTCATTCATCGCGTCCGAGTGGAACATGTACTTTCCCGCCTAATTTATTACATAAATTTGCAAAGTCATGATCTTCAACAACAACAAAACTCGAATGTACCCGCTACGATCGAATTCACAAACCGATTTGGACCAAAAATTTTGAAACGGGCCGAGCTTGATCGGGTAGGATCGGGTCAAAACTGAACCGGAATGAAAATCGGTCTGGCGCCTAGGGCACACCACACATACCGCACATCCACCGGCCTAACCTTCGAGTCCCCCGAGGAATCCGCCCACGCGAGGATGCCGCACGCACGCTCACCCCGCCTGAGACGCCGGAAGGCAAGCTGACTGCTGGCGCTCATGTGCCTCGCACGACGGGCACCCGTCACCGAGGTCGACGCCGAGCTCGGCCGAGTCGCTCGAGGCACCGGCACTACCGAGCACCGCGTGTGACTCCGAGGTTGTCGAGACTACCGAGTGCCGCCGAGAAAACTCACGCGCCTGCCGGTGCCGAGGCGCCTGCGAAAATCGCCCGCCCCGCACGCCCAGCCGATGCCACCAGAGCTCCCACGACGCTTTCACGCCGAGGCGTGTCGAGGCATCCGATCAAAACCGCGATGCCCCGCACGCCCGGCCGCAGAATTACTCACGCGCCAAGACCCACCGCTACCGAGAGATCGGCGACGATCGCTGTTCGCTCAGGCCGCGCGACGGCACCACGGGCGAGTTCGCGATCCATCTCACGATCCGCGAGGATCCGCCGCAACGTGCCGACATCTCGCCGAGATCCGCCACCCATCGCGCCGATGCCGCAGAGAATGCACGGCCGCCGATCGACGTCGGGCGAGCCCATCGCTGCGCGTCACCCGTATACCGCGCGCTGCATTCGGTTTCTTCCAACCTCTCATCGGCGTCGGCGATGGGACTCGCTCGCTCTTCGTGTTCTTCATCTTCGCTCTCTTTACTGCATTAGATTTAAAAGAAAAAAAAATCTACAACCACGGATTTTCTTCGCAGAAACCGAACCGGACAAAAATAAAACGAGCCACGATTGAGCATAGATCCACAATTAATTAATTGCGCATAATAATCAAACGTGAATTAATCCAACAGAGCAAGATTCGATCCGTGCTCGATACCAATTGTGGAAATCGATTTTAACCATCTCCGATGATCTATCTTGGATGTTTAATTCACCATACATTGATTATATACCTAGCACACACCTATATAATTAATGCAACACGTTGTGCTCGTGTTTACCTACGAATATGTCGGTAAGAATGATCAAGACTCGTGCTTTGATCTCTGACGTGGTCCGATGCTAAACTCCAAAGTCGAGTGAGAACAATATATGGAGAGTAATCAGAAATTGCCTTCCTCACACCTGGAATTTTCGAGAATCACAATAATCTCTTCGTAATTTTCAAAATCACTCTAGATTCGGATTCCCGATTCTCTCTCACCTTATATTTATAATGCACCCTAAACTTATTAGGATAGATCTCGATATCCATAAATATAATAATATCTTTGATTGAGAGATGCACGAGTCATGGGACTCTCAGAGGGACAAATTCTTGGCTCAAGCTCGAGGGCCAACCGGGATCAAATTCGAATAAAGATGGCCTCAAATAAATTAATTATCTTATGTTCAGCCCGAACATAAATTAATTCATAAACATTTATTCATGCCACAGAGAATAAATATTGACTTACCCATTTGTTTCGAAGTTGAGTCGCGACTTAGACTTCACGAATCCCGTATTTAAGATATTACACGCCATTAATTATTTACTGACATGCTTAAAATAATTAATCTCTTTAATTCCTAGTAGTACCACTCAACTTTATTATTGTACTGAGATAACTTAACCGTAGGTTTAGTACAATAAATCTTTGAGTCTTTAAGGGACGCCATCATCCTAAACGGATACTGACTCCACAACTAGCATGACATACAAGCACCGCCACCACCCAAGATGCTAAGAATATCGAGTTATCTCATGTAACCCTCACCCATAACAAGTTAAAGTGATGGTCAAGAACTCATACTCACCTAATACCATCGAGGTTTAGATCAACGTAGTTACCGAGATCTGGTTCTTCACGACGTCGATAGAAGAACTCATCTCACCGTGATCCATCAATACGTCGGGAGACGACTCCAGGATAGACAAGCAACTAAGTCAAGTCACTTTATCTATACCGCAGCTCATACTCGACTACTCGCTCCTCAAGTTGTCCTCAACTGGTGATTCAATGTACCGTGGGAGTTCGACGCGTATGTAAAGAACGCTTCCAGATATCAAGGCATTATGTAGGCGTCACCATCATAAGGCCCCGAAGGGCGCGCCGCTTTGTGACGTATGTGCGAGCTAGCGGATACGCCTTTGTTGCGCCAGGCTTGGGCGAAAAGCAGAGAAAGCTCGCCATTCATGCATCGGCTGACCTCACAGCGAGATCAGATTACACCACGAGAAAGAGCTTCTTTGCCGTGGTGTTTCTTCGAAATTCGCCTCCTATTCTTTGGGATCAAGCCGTGGTTTAACCGACCACGCCGCCTGAAATATCTCACTGGCAGAAGGATACAAAGCCAGACTCATACGGTGGATACTCCCACGTGAGTTCGCGTTGAGATAAAAAACAAGGGATCTCAAAATCGGGCACACCACTTGAGCAGAATTGAGAAAGGACGATGGAGATCCAATCCGAGCAACGCTTCCCAGACGAGAGGCTACTCAGATTTACACACAGGCGTGGTGCTGGACTTGGTGAACTACATCGTGATGGAGTGTCACGCAGGATCTAACACGCCGCGAGGAACAAACTCGAAGTGAGAGTCGACAATACCTATGGACGACCAGTACTTGTGGAAGCAATACTCGGACTTGATCTTAAGGGCGAAGGCCTTCGAAGGAGAGCAAACAAGCATCCATGAGCAAGCTTACCGAGAAAGGCGGAGGACATTTGCACTGAAGAGAACGAGCAGAAAGATCCTTGATGTGGGTTCCCACTGCTACTATCTTCAAGGATAGCTACGAAGAAGTGCCGGGCGAGATAAGTGCAACTGCGCAGGCAGATGTCTCGGAGAAGCGAGATGCCCTGGTACCATCTTACCAAGGTGGGAAGTATTCGGCGATGGAGCATGGATTTCACGGGCCTCTTCCAAACTCTAAGAGAAATCAATACATACCCAGCGCGTGGAACACGTCTAAAGGGTAAGTCAAGGCCCAGACCAAGGCGGACCTAAGAGGCTGTAGCCGCTTTCTCTCAAGTCAAACATTTTTAGCCTAAGAGCCATATCGGTGATCGGGTACTCACTTTACAATGCCACCATTGCGCCTACTCAGAAGCAAGATGGGTGCATCACCGAGTGTCCACCGCCTACCATCTCAAGCCACATGGCAAGCGAATCTCAAACCGCATTGTGAAGATTATCTTGAGGAAGGCCTTGAGAGCAAGAAGAGTGAGCACTTTCACTCGACGATGACTATGAGCATACCGAATAGCCTAAAATGCCATTTGAGTCCCTAGGATGATGTTTGCAGATGTGTCACGCTACGAAATTTGGAACCTGGGCATCTTGGGAACGCCATAGCTCAACTTTGGTGGTGAGGCGAGAGAAGCGAAGTCGATCTGAGCTCGAGGAGTTCGTCTCGAAGCTTATGATAATGCCGCTATATACAAAGATAGGCTCAGAGAGCGCCATGATCGTTGATCAGGAAAGAAGTTCGAAAATGGACAGTGGTGCTACTTATCAAAATAGGTTCCGCTATGCCTCGGCAAGTCGACTACCAAGTGGGTGGGACACTACATGGTGCCGCCCAACATCCGAATGGAGCTGTAGAGATAGCGACATGCGGCAGAAAGTGTTGGGACGGCAGAGGGCTCAAGACCTACCATGGGCATGACCGTGCTCGAGAATGGGACCGAGCGAGATGAGCTTCACGAGGTTCCTCAGAGGATCCTCAAGCGCTCGAGCTCAAGCACGGCCGAGCTAACGACGTTAAACAACGTTTCGGAGGCACCACGATGGGGTATGATTTTAATCACATTTTATTCCCTTTTTGTCGGTGGTCTGACCACTTTTAACACTTTGCTCAAGCAAAGTGTGCGAGTGGGAAGCCCACCTTTATTTTGACCGCTCATTGAGAGGACTGCTTTTCCTCGAGGAGCGTATTTAACTGTAGGTCAGAGGGAACCCGAGGCGAGGCGAAAGGAGCGCTGTACGGCAGGCAACAGCCAGCAAGACACGGAACGGGCAAGTCCGATCTCAGTGCGGGAGAGACGTCCCGATCACCCACTACCCTATAACCGCTCCAACCCACGCTCTAATACCCCCATTTCGCCTACCCCATTCCTACATTCAGAACCTACCAAAACTTCCCAAACCAAGCACAAAAACTCTAACCTTCCATCCATGGTTCATATGCGTCCAAGAAAAAGCTCAAATAGCCTCAAGAAGAACTCACCGCGATCAAGAGGAGAAAGCACGGGGACCCGGCCGGAGGAGGAGCCGTCTCGGTGATGGAGCCCTCTCCGCGACGCCGCGGGAGCGGAAGCGCCACCTCCACGACATCCCACGTGGAGGACGCATAGAAGAGCCACACCTGAGAAGATGTAAAAGGCCAGAAAAGACGCTCGGAGAAGAAGCAGAAGGCCTCCTCACGAAAGAAAAGACAAAGTAGACTCCACCACCTCCTCCTAAAAGAGCCGACGGTCTCCTCTCCACCGAGTCGGCCGACACGGAAACCAAGGCTGGAGGAGAAGGAAGTCCCAGGAAGGAAGCTGCGACGCTACGAGAGAGACAAAGAGAAGGAAATGACCTAGTGGCGTAGATCGGAAGAAGACGCCCTTTTCAACGAGGAACGGCGCTTAAGAAGGCAAAAATGGCGACACACTCTCAAAATGGGAAAGGCTTACGTACAATGCGAGGAGCTGCCAAGAACAAGGAGATGGTGGTGCCTAAGCGATTGAGTCTGACCTCGAGCACGCGTGTCAGGAGGACATCGGGCGGCTATTCAAAGGAATCGGACGGGAAAGTTTCTTGAGTGGGATACCACAGTCGCGCGTGTCAGAAGTGATGAGTCCGGTTCGTTGACTCAAACCCGGTTCGGTTCCAGTGGACCAATTAGAACTCGAGCTTAAAGTTGGAAGGATTGCATGGATTAATTCAAGAAGTTTGGGCTCAAAATGACCGAAGCCATAGGAGACGACAGCGACAACCCATGTTTCAGTACGATTTAATTACGTGTGATCGGGCTTTAGAATTGAAGAGTTTATTTTGATTTACTTATTACATTACCAAATCAGACATTGTTATTTTTGGATTTACGCCTTTTATTAGTTAGTTTTGTTTTTCTATCAGATTAGGTTTAGGTTTCACTCTTATTTAAAGGCTTTATTGTCATGGACGAAATGAGTTGATCAATAATAATTTTCGAGTTTTATGCCTCCTCTTGAGAGTCTCGAATTCCTCTCTGATTATTCAGCGAATTCTTTATCGACAATCATTCGAGTTCATCTATCTCGCTTTTGTCGTTCAGCTTTCGAGTTGTTGCATCAACCATCTCTTTGGGGTTAGATTCAAGGTTCGAAATTCCATCCTTTTATTTTCGTTTAGCAGGCGATCCATATTAATTCAACAAATGGAGCAAGGATCATATCATTTAATCGAGCCGAGTTATCGCCGTGGTACTCGTTCATTTTCTCTGATTTTCTGATCGAGTTTTTCGCTTTTCGTTTTCGTTTTTGTTCGGTCGCTTGTGTCCGATCGAGTCATATTGGTTGCTTTTGTCTTGCAGTGTCCGACGTAAAAAAAGAGCCGATTCGCTTTCGTTGTTTTCGTTCGACTGACTTTGGAGCGGTAGCGGCTTAGGTTGTTCGTCCATACCTAGGGTTCACCATATACGTGATTCATATCATATCATTATCCATATATCGTTATCCATATCATATCTATCATTATCCATATCATATCGAATTATCCATATCCATATCATACCTTATCCATATTCATTCTATCATTATCCATCAATATCCGATGATCAATTAAATTTCTTCGTTTTGAGTTTCAGATCCCGGTTCTCGTGAGGTAAAAAAAAAAATCTTTGCTCTTGAGTTTTTCAATATCCAGATCAATTAAATTTTCGAATCCTATTTCGAGCAAAATTTTCTGCTTTCTAGCGCTTTAGAGTCGTTTTGTGCGTATTCGCATTTTTTTAAATTGCTTAAACCCGTTGTGTTTCTACGCTCCTTGGTAGAATAGATCGTGTTGAGCAAGTTTCTGCGTAGCACATTTTTCGTGTTTTGGTTACGTGTGTGTGATTTTTAGGTTCCTCGGTTATCTAGAGTCTATAGAGTTAGTTTTCGTGTCTCGAAAATTTTTCTTCCGCGTTTCCGCCTTTTGATTAGTCGATATTAATTCAAGTGGTAGATTGAGAGAATTGCGACCTTGAGAGGGATATTGGTGGAAAAAAGAGAGAGAGACCAATGAGGGTAAAAGCATTGATTTCGAGGACATGAGTGAAATGATCTTTGAGGATACACAGTGTTTGTGAGTTGTGAGGATTACTTTTAGCTAACCTTTTTTTCTTGTTTTGTGTGTTTTATAAAAAAAGAAAAAATATCATCTATAGCGGGTCCCGAATGACAAGTCGGAAGGTCGGGCTTCGATCCGAAAACAAAGTTCTTGTCAGAATGAAATCAGAATTTGCCAGATATTGAGATCCGATGGACGAGGTGCATGCGAGGATCGGACGTAAGCTTCTCGTGACAAGTCCTTACACATACGCGAGGCACGGGCGAAGAGGTGGAAGAGGTGGTCGAAGTGATCGAGGGTAGAGGTAAAAGTGCGAGGTTATCAACCATAGAGAGCCCGAGTTTGATGATAATGAAGAGGATACAGTACTGACGATGAAGATGTCGGAAGTTTTCATCGAAGGATTGGAGGAATGAGAAGATAACAATGGGTAACATCAAGATGAACATTCCTCCATTCAAGCAAGAACGATCCGAGGCATATCTTCAGTGGGAGAAGCGGGAGTTGATGTTTGACCGTCGCAACTATTCCGAGCTAAAGAGAGGTGAAGTTAGCATGCGATGAGTTCTCCGATTATGCACTAGTTTGGTCGGACTCACGTTGTGCAGTAGGAAGAGAATAGAACAACCTATTCGGACTGGGAAGAGAGGTTAACTATGAGGAGTCGATTTGTACCATCTCACTATTATAGAGAGTGCATACTAAGCTTCAAAATCAAGCAATGGATTAGAAGTGTGAGGCAGTATTTCAAGGAGAGGAGGTAGCTATGATCTCGAGCCAATATTGTGGAGGATAGGAGGCGACCATGGCAAGGTTCTTGGTGTAACCAGGAGATCGGGAATAGTGTGATACAGACTATGTCTGAAGCGAAGAAATGGTTCACGGCCATCAACATAGAGAACCATTTCAAGAGGAGGAGAATGTCTTGACAGAATCAACCACTAAGCAGCCCTAGCTACGGCTAATGGCTTCTCATCAAAAGGGAGTCATGGAAAAGGAGGAAAGCTAAGGGATGAACGAAACGCTTTGGCCGAGATTAGAATCATCACTAGCAAATCAAGGAAAGACGCGTTTTGGATGCTCGAATCGTGATCGAAAGTGCTACAAGTGCTGAGGATTGGGCATATCA
Organism: Salvia rosmarinus; assembly: GCA_036937905.1. NCBI lineage: Eukaryota > Viridiplantae > Streptophyta > Magnoliopsida > Lamiales > Lamiaceae > Salvia > Salvia rosmarinus. The sequence continues at coordinate 56,811,930 of CM072822.1, read as the reverse complement.
TGAGGAGTGTCCAAAGCAGACGAGTTATGATCATGGGAGATGATGGAGTTGTAATCGGCGACGAGGTAGATCCGAGATGCCCACTGGAGGATTCTCGAAGAGGAGGTTGAAGAGATTACAGCCACTCGGTCTCATTTATATAACCGGAAAGTTCTAAGTATTCGTAATCGTGGATAGATCGAAAGGAGAACATCTTTCACGAGATGCCATGTGAAGATAAGGATGCGATGATTGTTGATGGCGGAGTGCTAACTTGCTAGGCATCAATGGGGAGAGATTAGACCTGCCTTTGAAAACATCTCAAGCCATACCGACGAAGGTGAACGACGCAGCGCGTCTTAACAAAGGTGAATGTGCCATTTCGATGAAGCTATGAGACGAGGCGTCGCAGTGGTCCCTAGTCGAGTCTATTTTGTAGGGCGCCGCTGGCGGTCGACGACGTGTGACCCATGATGGTTTCACCAACAAATATTCCTTTGAGTACAAGGAGAAGAGTGTCGCTTGTTCCACTTACTCCTAAACAAGTGTATGAGGATCAAGTGCGCATGCAGAGGCGATGATGGTGAAGTCCAAAGAGCGAGAATAGGAGACTAAGGAGAAATGGATGGTCGGGTGCATGTCTTGCGGGCTAGCTATCTCTGGGCGTGCAGGGAGGAGGCCTTTGGTTGTACTTTTGTACAAAGAGACCTTGGTTTCCACCTCGACATCTTGATCTCAATTCTCTACCCCTTCTATTTCCATGCTTTTGCGTGAATTTGATGATGTCTTTCAAAGATACACCACGGTCTACCACCGATTCGAGGGATTAACATCAATAGATTTTAATGCCGGCCACTCTTCCAAATAGGCCGACCTATCGTCAATCCGGAGGAGACAAAGGAATTGAAGAGGCAGTACATGAGTTGTCATGGCGAAAGGCACGTGAGGGAAAGTTTGAGTCCATGCAGTCAGCTTCTACTTGTGCGAAGAGGACTCGAGCATGAGGATGTGTTGTGATTGTCGTGTTGGTTGTATCATTGAAAGCGTGGTTGAGCTTGTATACAATGTTTCGTTACCACTATTACAATCTCCTATCCTGAATTGAATACTTGATTGCATATCTAGTGTCCCCTTATCTCATATATAAGTTAGATCATAAGGTGTAGAAGATCACGTGTGTCCAGTATGATTGGTCAAGCTAATGAGATATAAAAGTTTCACATTGAGATAACTTAAGGACGAGTTTCGGATTAGGGCGCAAGATAGATAGAAGTGACTTGACTTAGTTGTTTGTTCTATCTTTGACTGCGTCTACGACGTATGAAGATCACATGAGATGAGTTCTTCTTCCGACGTCGTGAAGAACCAAGATCTCGGTGACTTACGATGATCTAAACCTCGATAAGGTATTAGGTGAGTATAAGTTGTCAGCCATCACTATTTTGTTAATGGTAGGGTTATATGTTCTAACCAGATTCTCCGCATCTCTGGTGGTGGCAGATCTGTATGTCACGCTAGTTATCATGTCGAGTCACCGTATCCGTTAGGACGATGCGTCCCTTAAGGAGCTCAAAGGTTTATTGTACTAAACCCGCAGTTGAGTTAGCCTAGTACAATAAGGTTGAGTGGTACTACTTTAAGGAAATGAAGTTATTAATCGTTTTAAGCATGATTGCTATAAATGATTAATGGAGCTCGATATCTTAAAATGAGGATTCAGAATGTCTAAGTGCAAGCCGACTCAACTTCGTAATAAAGGGTAAGTCAACATTCTTTCTCTAGTGGCATGATCGAATGTTTATAAATTAATTTATGTTCGGGTCGAACATAAGATAATTAATTTATTTGAGGCCCATCTTTATCTCATGCATTTGATCCTGGCCGCCTCCAGTCCGGTAAGCTTTGGAAATCGGCGCCTATTGCTCCTTTGGCAAGATTTTATTCTCTTTATCCCACAGAGGATATTATTATATTTATGGTATATGCATAGATCCTTTCCATATAAGATTATGGTAATAATCCAGAGTATGGAAATAATCCGAGAGTATGGAAATAATCACGAGATTATGGTAATTTTCCATAGGATTATGGTAATTTCAATAGGATTATGGTAATTTCATATGGGATTAAGGTAGTGCATTATAAATATAAGGTATGAGATAAAGTCAGGTTAATGCTCATAATTAACATCACATTTTGCAACCACTAGAGTTTTCAAGAGGGTTTTGAAAATTGTGCCTGAAGAGTTGGTGATTTTCCAAGCATTCTCCATAGATCGTCCTCCTGCGGCGTTGAGATTGGGCACGGCATACACCGTGAAGGTCAAAGCACGAGTCCGATCCGCTTCGATCCTTTCATCTCGTTCCATCGACCTCTGATCCAGAGGTAAACACGTGAAAACCCCCGTGTTGCGATTAATTATATAGCGCATGCTAGGTTTATAATCAATGTATGGTGAATTAAACACCAAGAGGATCCTCGGGCAGGGTTAACATATGTTTTCCTACAATTGGTATCATAGCTACAGGATCGAATCTTGGCTCTGTGGATTAATTCACGCTTGATTATTACGCGCGTTTATTAATTGTGGATGCATGCTTCATCGTGGCTCGTTATTATTTTGTCGAGTTTTATTGTTTCACCACGAAAATCCGTGGTTGATTAGATTTTATCCTGAATCTTATCTCGTAAAGAAGAACAAGACGAAAGAACGAAGAACGAAACGACGGGAAAATAGGTCTCGGCAGCCCCTCGACGGTTTCGCGAGCGAGCCTCGCGGTTACGGGGCGGCGACGGGCGTGTCACAAGAGATCCTCGGCGCACGCGAGCGAGAGTGAGTGGTCGAGATACGGCCGTGAAGCAAAGCAGCGAAGGCGAGGACGGGCGCCGCTCACGCCATGAAACCCGACGCCTGCGAGCGCATCATCGGTCGGAGTTTCAACCGGGCGACGACAACTCGGCAGATGTTCCGGCGCCGTAGGCCAAGAGCGCAGCCGACGGGTCGCGTCGCATTAGCGATCGAGGTAGCCCGCGAGGGACACGCGAAAGGTGCGGCGGGCGGTACGGGCGCCGCCCACGATGCGACCCGCCCGCACCGCTTTTCCCTCAATCCAGATTTTCCGGCCGCGTCCGCACGCGCGAGGCCCATTAGTTGAATCCGTCCGCTGCACGCAGGCCTGTCAAGTTTAATTGCATTATGTATATCATGTAATAGATTAGATATAAATGCGTGTTTCACGACGGGCCGATGAAGGTTTTATTTTATTTTTATCGCTCATAGCATGTCGTGGATGTTTAAATTAGCAAGAGATGCTATGTATGTTTATATTACGCGACAAACCTTTAAGTGTTTTACGAATTGGATGCATAGTAAGCATGCTAGGTTTATGCGCTTATCAAGCATATTTTAGAATTTCATGAGCATGTTTTACATGTGAGTTCTATAGAAAAGCATGCTAGATTACGGATCTCGCATGGACAAACCTTTTAATAAAAAGACTAAGCAAGCAACCCAACAAATTAATTTTTCAAATTAAAATGTCAAGACCTCCACTTTTGATCTCTAAACAAAGTGAGAAGACGTGAGTAAACGCCCACCCGCGTGCTTGCTTGCACTGCTTATCATAAGTTTGTTAGATGAGATTTCTAAATAAAACTTTTAAATCTATCGGAAGTGGGAGTTTCATGTGTAAACGCCCACACGCTGGCTTGCATGTGCGATTTTCATAAGTTCTCTAGAGATAGATATAAAAGAGATAACAAAAGAATTTGAATTGGAAGCGTATGGTCCGAGGAGTATGCCAATTCTAAGAATTCATTTTTTCGTTAAAATTGTGGTCAAGCTTAGACATCACCTCAAGACAACTTCCCGCCAAGTCCCTTCTGCGATAGTGATGTGGTCAGTAAGGTCCAATCATTAATTTCATTTGTCATAAGGATAAGTTGACATGGATTGAAATTAAACCACTAAAGGTATATTTTAGTCCGTCGAGGGTTCGTGTAAACGCCCACACGCGCGGGTGCATGTGGATTCTTGGGGATTGGAGGTTTCAATTAATATTGTTTTATCAAAAGGTTACAATATTATTGTTACGAATTATTTGCGATCGATGCTTATGTGTTTACATTATCGCTTCAGATATGTCTCATCGATTATCAATATGCTCGCACAAAATCCGTTATCCGTCCAAATTTTATCGAGTGGAAACGAACATGGAATATGTTCTTATCTCAAGAACACATGTTTGTTCTCACTACTCTAAACCCGATGCCCTTATCGACGATCGACTAATGACGCGAGAGTCAGCGACTTGAATAAGTCAAACAATAGGCTAAATGCTATAGATGACTACGATGTCCAAAGGCTTGACCGCAAAGATCGCCGATGGTAGACGCGACGATATTTGGTCAAGTCTCGAAAGTAAGTTTGGGCAATCGGATCGACACCGCCCACACAATGAGAGAAATCTCTGCGTAAGATGGAAGGAAGTTCGGTCCAGAACATGTCTCCCATACGACTCATCTCATGGATAGTCTTGATCGCTTAGAGGAGGTATTGACGCCAAGCCGGTCGATATCATCCTCAATACACCGCCAAGTCTTTGAGAACTCAGCAAATGCGATCATGAGCAAGACCGAGTTTACACTTAGTCGGGCTGTTTAATGATCTCGGTCAGGAAGGAGTTATGGGAAAAGGAGCACATGCTCGCTAGCACATCTAAGGGCCCAAAATTTTCGTGCAAATGGAAATAGAAAAGGACCAAAGGTGGTAGAGGCAAGGAAAATAGTGGGAGTAATGAGCAAGAACATGGTTGCCACCGAGGCTGAAGAAGCCAAAGGAGGCGGCAAGGCTTCAGCAGAAGACGGCATGGAAGCCTGCCCTATGCTCAAGGCTCAAGGTACGCCGCTTGCTTTTAGTAACGGAAACATGTTTAGCGACTTGTTCTACCCATTCTTGGGTAGTAGATACCGAATCGATCATGTTTGTTACACCTGCGGGGTTCCCGCGACGCGGAGTCGTTGATGGCGAGATAACTATTCCATGGCAACGCGCAAAAGTCGAGGCTGCTTGCTGGAGATGTTACTTTATGTTTTGAGAAAAGCTTTAGTTTTAAAAGACGCTTTATATGTGCCGGATTTTCTGAACCTTGTTTCTGCTTCAAATTATTTACTCATGGATATTCGTTATTTTTGATAGTGATGTTTCTATCATAAGAAATGACGGTTATCTCGTGTGGCACGTTATATAATTAGCTTATACTATTTCGCCAAACATAATACCTATAACTATGTTGCATCTTCATCAAACCCTAAAAGAGAAAGTTTCTTCAAGAAGATGACTCTACTTTTCTATGGCATCTTAGATTAGGTCACATCAATCTAAATAGGATCCAAAGACCGCTAAGAATGGAGCTGGAGTAAACTCACGGCATTCTCCCGCCGCGAATCTCGATGAAGGTAAGATGTCGACTGCATTCTTCAAAGCGAAGGGTTATAGAGCCAAAGAAATGTTGGAGTTAGTTCATTTCGACTGTGTGGACCGATGTCCACACAAGCTCGCGGGGTACGGTATTTTGTCACTTATCGACGAATCAAGGTACGGATACGTATACCGCTTCACCGAAGTCCGAATGCTTGAGAAATTCAAAAGTTTAAAGCGGAAGTGGAGACGAAGTAGGTAAAGTATCAAGTCATCAAGGCTCGATCTGGCATAATACCTCAAGAACGAGTTTAGGACTATCTAGTGAAGTGGGGATTACATCCCAAGATTTCACCTGGCACACCACAAAGAAATGGTGTGTCGAGCTAAGAAATAGGACTCTTTTGAAATGGTTAGATCTATGAGAGTTATGCTACATTGCCTATTTCTGCTGGGGTAGCCTTAGAGACGCGGCATACTTCAAATCTAGTACCGCCAAGTCACGAAAACCCTTCGAGTTGTGGTTTGGGCGAGTTTAGTTTAAGCCACATATGATATGGGGTCCAAGACACGTGCCGAACAAGAAGGTCGACAAGTTGAGGCTAGATCCGACGCAGGTCGTTTATCGGCTATCCTAGAGGAACGAAGGTGGTTTATTCTATAGTCCCAAGGATCGGGTCATTATTAGACTAATGCTCGATTCTTAGAAGAGGACTACATGAAAATCATAATCCAAAGTTGAAATCATTCTTCAAGAATTAGAAGATGATCGATTCCACCACCGAATAGGCCAAGGTACGAGTCGAGTCAGTGGAGGATCGACACCAGATACTTCAAGAAATTGAAGTGGGTCGAGTTCCACCGAGATACCGACCGACAAGTGGTACCTACAGCAAGTTGTGCAAGTTAGAGAACCACAAGTATCGCACCCACCCTGCCGCTCAGAGAACCTCAGTATGGGAGGGTTGTTCGTCAACCCGAGCGATTTATGTTGTGGGTGAATCTTCGGATTTAGTCCAGCAGATAACATGCAATAATCGACCCATGGACATACAAGGAGGCGACAAGATATTGATGCAAGATCATGGCACACCGCTATGGACTTAGAAATGGAGTCCATAACGGCTATGGATGTATATGAAAGAACTCTACCAGATAGGAAGCATAGGTAAAAGTGGATATACAAGAGGAAAGAGATTCATGGAGAGGTTTCGCCCAAGCCGTGTTTGGCGAAAGGGTACACTGATTGAGGGCATCGATTTGATGAGACCTTTTCACTGAGCAATGCTCAAGTCCATCGTAATTCTTCGCCATAAGCCCACTGAACCAGAGGTTTGGCAATGGATGTTAAACCGCTTAAACGGTTACCTCGAGGAAGGAGAGACATCTATATGCAGAACCCGAAGGTTATGTGGTAAAGGGTGAAGAGAGATCTAGTATGGAAGCTAAGTCCATTTAGGACTTAAGGGCCTCCCGATCATGGAACTTACGCTGACGAGGTGGTAAAGTCCCATGGATTTACCCAATGCCTAGCGAGTTGTGTGTATCGTTAGATGTCAACGTGATGTGGTATTTTGCACTTTATGTAGATGACATCCTTCTAGTGGCAACAACGTGAAGTCATATCGACGAAAGAGTCTTATCCGATCGTTTCAAATGAAAGACTTAGATGCAGACAGTACATTCTTGGGATCAAGGTTTCCGAGATCGCAAGAAGAAAATGTTGAGCTTATCTCAGCGCCTTACATCGATACCGTGATTACCGCTTTAGTATGCACGGGAAAGGATTGCTACCTTCGCATGGCGTCCTTTATCTAAGACGTAGTCCCATGACTCGCAGAGATAGAGAAATGAGACAAGTTCCTTACGCTCCAGGGAAGTCTCATGACGATGCTATGCACGAGGCCCGATATCTCGCGCGGTAGATAGTAGCTAGATATCGCCTAACCTCGACAAGCTCATTGATCGCAGAAGAAGCATATACCAAGCACCGAAAAGGACTCGAGATTATAGGCTAGTTTACCATATAGTCTAATGCCTTGGGTTATCACTGGATTTCCAAGTCGACCGTGATGAGAAAAAGTCAACCCTGCCATGTGTTTACCTTGGGAGGTGGAGCGATCCTGGCGGAGTGAAAAAGATGCATTACGGACCACCATGGAAGCCGAATATGTAGCCGCCTGAGGCTTCTAAGAGGTCAGATGGTTCAAGAACCACTCAGGATCTAGGGTGGACCGGTTTGCCCAAGAGTATCATAGTTCTCGTGATAACTCGGTGCGCAGTGCAACTCGAGGAACCACGGACCCAGGCACCAAACACATAGAGAGAAAGTACCATGTTATACGAAATCGTTAGACGAGGTGACGTGGTCGATTGAAAAGATTGATACGACGGAAAATCTAGCGGATCCATTCAAAGAGCGCCGCCAAAAGTCTACGATGGACACGAGAGACTGATTTGTGATGGCACCACTTAGAAAGGAAACTTTAGAGTAGTAAGCAAAGTGATGGTTGTTTGTAATAGCTAGAGACACATCAGTATACTAAAAGTTTGCTTTAGTATAAGTGGAGATTGTTGGATTTGTATCCAAAGCGCTTTGGTTGAGCTGTAACAATGTTCCTCGTTACCACTATTACAATCTCCTATCTCGAATAATACTTGATGCATATATCGTGTCCCCTTATCTCGTATATAGTTAGATCATATAGTGTGTAGAAGATCACGAGTCCGTATGATTGGTCAAGCTTAAGAGATATAAAAGTTTCACACCGAGACAACTTAAGGACGATTGTCGGATTGAAGTCACAGATAGATGAAGTGACTTGACTTAGTTGCTTGTCCTGGACGCTCGACGTATCAAGGATCACAAAGGAGATGAGTTCTTCTTCCGACCGTGGAAGAACCAAGATCTCTGACTTACGGCATCTAAACCTCGATAAGGTATTAGGGAGTATGAGTTGTCGTCCATCACTGACTTGTTATGGGGAGGGTTATATGATTCAACCCAAGATTCTCCGATCTGGGTGCAAGCGTTTGTATGTCACGCTAGTTATCTCAGACGAGTCACCGATCCGCTAGGATGATGACGCCCTTAAGGAGCTCAAAGGTTTATTGTACTAAACCCGCAGTCGAGTTAGCTCAAGTACAATAATAAGGTAGTGGTACTACTAAGGAATGAAGTTATTAATCATTTTAAGCAATGATTGCTATAAATGATTAAGGACGTCGATATCTTAAATACGGGATTCGTAATGTCTAAGTGCAAGCCCGACTCAACTTCGGTAATAAAGGGTAAGTCAACATTCTTCTCTAGTGGCATGATCGAATGTTTATAAATTAATTTATGTTCTCAACATAAGATAATTAATTTATTTGAGGCCCATCTTTATTCCTGTATTTGATCCTCGGGTGGCCCATCCAGCGCCGTAAGCTCTTAGAAATCGGCTCTATCGCTCCTTCGCAAGATTTTATTCTCTTTATCCCACAAGGATATTATTATATTTATGGTATATGCATAGATCCTTTCCATATAAGATTATGGTAATAATCTCGAGAGTATGGAAATAATCCGAGATTATGGTAATTTTCCATATGATTATGGTAATTCCAATAGGATTATGGTAATTTCCATACGGGATTAAGGTAGTGCATTATAAATATAAGGTATGAGATAAAGTTCATGACGTACATAATTAAATCACATTTTCGCCAACCCTAGAGTTTTCAAGAGGGTTTTCAAAATTGTGCCAAGAGAGTAGTGATTTTCCAAGCATTCTCCATAGATCGCCCTCACTCGACGCTGGAGATTGGGCAACCGGATACACGTAAGGTCAAAGCACGAGTCCCATCCGCTCGATCCTTTCATCTCGCTCCATCGACCTCTTCGATCCAAAGGTAAACACGTGAAACCCTACGTGTTGCGATTAATTATATACGACGCTAGGTTTATAATCAATGTATGGTGAATTAAACACCCAAGATGGATCTCTGCGGGTTAACATATGTTTTCCCTACACAGCAGCTATAAACACTATCACGGGAAGTATCGCCATCCCATCCATCGCTTAGATGATATGTTAGATGAGTTGCATGGTTCTTGGTGTTTTCTAAGATAGATTTGAGAAGTGATTATCATCAAATTCAATCAAAGAGGTGATGAGGAAACGCTTAAAACTAAACTTGGTTTGTATGAGTGGTTAGTTATGCCTTTTGGATCGACTAATGCACCTAGTACATTTATGCGCCTTATGAATCATGTTTTACGTGTTATATCGGCAGACGTAGTTGTCTACTCCGATGATATCTTAGTATATAGCAAGAGTCATGATGAGCATGGGGACATTTGAGGTTTGTTTTAGATGCTTAGGAAAGAGAGGTTGTTTGCTAATCTTAAGAAGTGCGCTTTTGTACTGAAAACTCGTGTTTCGTTTTGTTGTCCATTGGGTGTGTGTTGAGGTGAGGAGAAAATACGAGCTATCCAAGAGTGGCCGAATCCAAGAGCATTCGGTTAGGAGTTTTCACGACTTGCCATTTTTAAAGCGATTCGTCACATTTCAAAGAGTCGTCAGCACATCGACCAAGTAATCAAGAAAATGTAGAATCGCTGAGAAGAGCAAGAGAAGGCGCTTCAACTTGAAGTATAAATGACTCACGCCGTAGATTATCTCTTCCCGATTTTTCTAAATCTTTGAGGTAGAATGTAATGCTTCCGTGTTGGAATTAGGCTTTGATGCAAGAAGGACTAAGGGCGCATTTGTTTAGAAGTTAAATGGAGCAACGCTGAGTTATCCAACGATGATAAGGATTTGTATGCATTGGTTAGAGCTTTACAAATGTGGCAGCACTATTTGTGGGTCAGAGTTCGTATTCACACCGATAATGAGTCGTCAAGCACTTAAAGCGCATAAGTTGAACAAGAGGCATGCAAGGTGGATGGAGTTCATCGAGACGCTTCCATACGCCATCAAGTACAAGCAAGGAAAGAGAATGTGGTGGCTAACGCCTTTCTGAGGTATGCCTTGATCTCTACTTTAGATGCTAAGTTGCTCGGGTTTGAGTGCATCAAGAGTTTATATGTGAATGATGATGATTTTGGTTAGATATATCGAGCGTGGTGAGAACATCAGTGGAGAGTACTTTGTAATGATGATTACCTTAGGAGGAATAAGTATGTGTTCCTAAATGCTCTCGGTGAATTGTTGTTGCTTGAGTCTCATGGTGGGAATTGACGGGCATTTTGGTATCTAAGACTTTAGCTGTTTTGTATGAACATTTCTTTCTCACATGAAAAGGGATGTTGAGAGAATTTTTGTAGATGTGTAAAGTGTGCTAAATCTAGAGTCAATTCTCATGGATTGTATACACCATTACCTATTCCTACAACACCTTAGATTGATATTTCTATGAATTTTGTGTTAGGATTCCTAGGAGTAGCATGGTAGCGATTTCATTTTGTGGTTGTGGATAGATTTTCCAAGAGGCACATTTTATTCCATGTCATTAATCGATGATGCATCTCATGTATCGATTTGTTCTTTAGATAGGTTGTTAGATTGCATGGCATGCCCGTGACTATTGTTTCGGATATGGATTCAAGTTCTTAAGCTATTTTTGGAAGACTTTGTGGTGTGTTGAACTAAACTTCTGCTTTCTACCACTTGTCATCCACAAACCGACGGTCAAATAAGTAGTAAATAGGACGTTGTCTACTTTGCTTAGAGCTATAATTAAGAAGAACATTAAGTCTGGAAGAGTGTTCACGATGTTGAGTTTGCATATAATCGCTCTATTCATTCGCTACTAAGTTTTCACCATTTGAGATTGTGTATGGATTTAATCATTCGACTCCATTAGATTTATCTCCTATTACAAGATGAACATATCGATTGATGGCGTAAGAGGGCTGATTTTGTGAAATAGATTCATGAGAAAGCAAGGATGAACATCGAGGCGAACTAGCAATAAGCAAACAAGCCAACAAAGGGCGCCGTCAAGTATTGTTTGAACCCGTGATGGGGTGGGCATATGCGCAAAGAACGGTTTCTGCAGGGGCTAATCCAAGTTACTCGAGGAGATGGGCCGTTCTGTTGGAACGCATCAATGACAATGCCTACAAATCGATTTACCCGTGAGTACAATGTTAGGCTTCTTTCAATGTTGCCGATTTGAGTCCGCTTGATGTAGGTGACGCTTGATTTGAGGACAAATCCTCTTCAAGAGGAGGGAACGATGAGTCCAAGGTTCGCTGACTCAAACCCTGCTCGTGTTCCAAGTGGACCAAAAGTAACTCGAGCTAAGAAGTTCAGGAAGGATTGCATGGATTAATTCAAGAAGTTTGGGCTCAAGAATCATCAAGAAGCCCATAGGAGATAAGCCCGACACCATGTTTCACAATTTAATTACGTGTGATTGGGCTTTAGAATGAAGAGTTTATTTTGATTTAATTAGTACGTCCCACAAAATCAAGACATTGTTATTTTCGGATTTATGGGCCTTTTATTAGTTAGTTTTGTTTTTCCTTATCGATTAGGTTTAGGCTTCAATTATTTAAAGGCTTTATTGTCATGGACTAAATGAGTTGATCAATAATAATTTTCGTGAGTTTTATGCATCTCAGAGTCTCGAATTCTCTCGATTATTCCAGGTAATTCTTTATCTACAATCATTCGAGTTCATCTATCTCGCTTGTGTGTTATTCAAAGCTTCGAAGTTGTTGCATCAACCATCTCTTGGGGTTAGATTCAAAGGTTGTAAATTCCATCCTTTTATTTTCGCTTACTGCCGTCGATCCAAGCTCAATTCAACAAATTGAGGAGGATCATATCATGAAGGAATTTTACGATGATCTCGACATCGATCCGACAAGGAGTGCCAGGCATAATCACACCCCGAAGGAGAGAGTTCAACGACGAGCTCAACCAAGCTCTAAATATGGTAACGCTTGATTGAGGCCAAGGCACAAGCTACAAAGGAGCAGCCAAGGTGGTGCTCAACTTCACCGATGGAAATGGTCGATCCGTCAAGTTAATCGAAAAGATGGCGATAATTCAAATCTTGTGACGCTAAAGGACCTCCTATGACCCAACCACGCAGGCCACGATCCTTTCCTACAACCTCTTGCGAAGGAGCAGAAGCGAAAATGTCAAAGAACGAGTGACATCCTCCGGGCGATGCACGAGAAGACAAGGCTCAACTGCATTTGCAATTTGGCACATGAAGTGCATCATGGGCAATGAGAGGCGTCCTGTGCCACTCCGACCAATTTCGCCAAGGAGAACGATCCGCTCGGCCCCAACTTTGCCATGACCCCAGAGAGAGGACACCTTTGACCAGGCGCCAAGAAGATGCTCAAGATAGTGGAAGACGAGGACTGCAAGCTCACCATACCGCAGGAGCTTGAGAAGCTCGGTGCCAAGCCACCCCATTTAAAGGCAAGGCAAGGGGCGCCAAGAACACCGAGCTCGCCAAGATGACACTCTGCCGCTCCTCTCCGTATACAAGAGACCTTGAATGAGATCCAGACGCCCAACTCTGCCCACCAAGGATCTGCTTATCCGCCCACATCCCCAAGCTTTTCCTCCTCGGTCAGGTTTTTGTTTTTGTGTTTTGTTTTTATTTTTTATTTTGTGTTTGTTTGTTATGTGTTTGTATGTTTATGTTTTCGGACCCTATCAGTCTAACACTTTGCCACGAGCAAAGTGTGTGAGCGTGGGCCTGCTTTTTTTATCTGTGTGTCGACCAAAGACGCTTGAGAGAATAGATAATTATGATCTGCATAGCTTTGTAATACTTGTTTAGCTTGTTTCAATAAGGTTAGTATGATGGAAAAGAGGCATAGCATGCACACCGTGAGAAATTGAGCCTATATGCTTTATCATTGCAAGCATGATTTCTATTCTCGGTGTTATCTTGATGCTGACTTGGTTGTGCTAGAACTTGCCTGCTCGATCAAAGCCCAACGCCTGTAGGTCTACGTGTTAGAAGTTTTAGGCTTTTCAGAGCCATGGTCAACAATGAATATAACCCCTATATATTTCATTCACACCTTCGCTGTCTGTTTCTGAATGCTTGTGCTCTTCCCCACGGGATTGATAGAGGAAGAATAGGGAGGATATGTATGTCTTGGTATCATTCGGCAAACACAAACACTAGATGCCTGCCTTGTCGGCATAATGAGCTTAAATTCAAATGTGTAGAAAAGAAAAAGGGAACATGTAATATAAAAGAAAATAAAAAGAAGTTTCCAAAATATAAAGTGTGCTCAGTCTAAGATCTTGCCAAGGGAAAGAGAAAACATTCTCGCCCAAGACCTAAGTCAAGACAACCTTACCCCAAGCTTAAATACTTCCTACTTTCCAAGAAGCCACTCAATACAACCCTAAAAGACCTAAGGATAGAGAACTTATACCAAGCTAGTAAGGCGCAGACGGTAGAGCGCATGGTATGGCACTTCCTGATCAAGTCATCGAAAGCGTGAAACCCAAACACGTAGTGTTTGAGTGCTTGAGATGAACTTCACAAACTTGCTTTGCCCCAATCTTGATTAACCTCGATACATAGTGTATTAATCGCCTATGCACGATTATCTTTGTTATGTTTCATCTTATCCTGCTGGTTTTTGCGTATTTTTGGTGTTTTGTTTTTCTTCGGGCAAGGAACGCACGCTTGAGGACAACCTGTGGTTCAGGTGTGTGACGAGCCGCCAGCCTTTTTAGGTAGTCCTCGCCCTAGATAGAGTACATTTGTGTGTTCTTTGTGTGTTTGTGTCCGGGAGGACACGATTGGGGGCGCAGGTCGAGACGACCTTGGGCAAGGCAGCCACCGTGAGAGAGGTAAAATCTCAAGATTACCTGACAAGACATTGGACATCTCGACAAAGCACGGTATCGCTGAGCCGAGCATGACCAACGAAATGACATGAAGCCAAGAGGATGATCGAGATAAGAAAGCGGAAAAAGACGAGGAATGACGGGGAGAGGGTAAAGTCGAATGCACTGGAGACAAGGTCATGAACTCCGATAGACTTGCATGCAAACGGGAAGATTTGCAAGATCATTCTCCCCATTGCTTGATTTTTGCCAATGGGAAAGGTCAAAGCTATGGCAGGGAGAGACAAACCGCCCAGATCGAAGCCGATGAGTCTCCATCGGGGTCCGAGTCCGAGCCACCGCCGACCTCACCACCGCCACCTCGAGATATGCAAGACCGACCAAGATAAAGAGGAGTGCACTTAGGGTCCCACAACACACAACTCCAAGAATCGGTTTTGGAGAGTGAAAGCATCAAGTCCCAAATCATCTCTGACTTTTTTTCTTTATTTTTTTAGTTTTCATGAGTGATTAGTGAGAAGAAGAACAAGTCCTACGCAAACATTTATATTATGTATCTTGTTATTCTCGGTCGAGCAAGTTCATTAGAATGCTTTTCATTTACATTTGATTTTATATTCAAGTATGGTTTCGCTTATGTTCTTGTTTATTGCTTTTATGTTTGTTTCGATATGCGTGAGTATTTGGTTTGGTTGGGCTCGGGGCAAGCACGCCGAGTCGAGGTCAGAGATTGTGAGGTCTAAACGCCCCAGAACCTGAGTGGGTGTTCCAAGCCTCAGCCTCGATACCTATGTTGTTCCTTTTCCTGAGCGCTAACTCGCCGGTAGCCTTTGGGGTAGCTACAAGCAATAGTCGAGTAAGAAATCGAGTGTCTCTTTATCCCGGGAAGTGTAGCGAAGGTGATAGTCACTCGGCCCAAGCGGCAGACCACTCGACCGCCTCGCTAGGTAGTGTGCTGAGTCAACCCTGGGGCGGATAACCGGGGACCATCTTGGTAAGGGGCAAGTGGGCTCAGACCATCCTAAAACCTAAGGGCACTGACCGGGAGGCCGTGTACGTGATTTACCAAAAGGGCGCTACCTTAACCAACGACATACACTGTGGGAAACCTTATGATCGACACCTTGAAAGATTCAACGCGTGGGATTTAGCTCAATCGCTATTATTTAATCTACCTTATCGAGCTTTTTCGTTATTATTTCGCAGATCAGCCCTCGAGATCATCGATCGAGATCGACACTTGCTCTGGCAACTTTCATCAATCCGATACTGAGAAGATATCAGTTTTCGTTCGACTTATATTTAACCATGTGTTCAAGTTGGAGGATTTTATAAATAGTATCTCGACACGCCCAGACCTCGACGACGGGTTCGGCGGTCGCCACCAGCAAGCGGCATATGCTCCTTTTTCCATGACACCTTCCGGCCAGAGATCATTTAGCAACCGACTAAGTGTATACTGGTCTTTCATGATCGCTGTCACGCGAAAGTTCTCAAAAGACTGGGCAAGAATGTGAGAGCGCGCCTAAAACTCATCCAAAGGTCCTAGGCCAAGATACTATTTATAATATCCTTCAACTTAAACACATAGTTCCGTGATATGGCAAGTTTAAGGGTCGAACCCAAGAGAGTCGTGTTACTCGAAGTTATCACAGTATGATTGAGGTTGCCGGGCGGCGTCAGTCGACGGTCTCGAGAAATGTACCGAGAGATATATCTTGGAGAAAGTAAAACTGAAATTAAACACAAGGTAAAAGTTAAATAACAGCTGGGCCAAGGTTCACACGCTGAGATAATCGTCAAGACGTCGGTCATAGTTCAAAGTGTAGGAAAACTATGTTTAGCCTCTCCCGAGGATCTATCTCGATGTTTAATTCACCATACATTGATTATATACCCAGTATGCACCTATATAATTAATTGCAACACGTGAGGTTTTCTCGGTTTACCTTTGAACTGCCGAGGGGATCAGAAGAACGGAACGAGACTCGGCTTGACCTTCCGGATCGTATCCCGCGCCAATCTCCAACGCCGAGTGAGGACGATCTATGGAGAATGCTTCGAAAATCACCCTCAGTCTCAAGAATTTTCGAAAATCTCAAAGGACGAACCCTCAAATTCTCGAAAATAATGATGATGATTATTAATCATGACCTAGATTTAATCTCTTACCTCATATTTATAATGCATTACCATAATCCTATATGGAAATTACCATAATCCCATATGGAAATTACTATAATCCTTTATGGAAATTACCATAATCCCATATGGAAATTACCATAAACCTTTATGGAAATGATTATTACCATAATCTTATATGGAAAGGATCTATGCATATCCCATAAATATAATAATATCCTTATAGGATAAAGAGAATCAAATCCTCTCAGAGCATAATTTTGCCTAGCTTACGGCCTCGACGGGCCAACCAGGATCAAATCGGAATAAAGACGGGCCTCAAATAAACTAATTATCTTATGTTCACCTGTAACATAAATTAATTTATAAACATTTATTCATGCCACTAGAGAATAAATTCGACTTACCCTTTATTACCGGTTGAGTCGGCTTGCACTTAGACATTACGAATCCTCCGTATTTAAGATATCGAACGTCCATTAATTATTTATAGATTCGATCGCTTAAAATAATTAATATCTTTAATTCCTAAGTAGTACCACTCAACCTTATTATTGTACTTGAGCTAACTCAACCCGTGGTTTAGTACAATAAACCTTGAGCTCCTTAGGACGCCATCATCCTAAACGGATACTATGACTGACTATAACTAGCACGACATACAGCACCGCCACCACCCAAGAGCGGAGAATATCAAGTTAGAACATATAACCCTCACCCATAACAAGTCAAAGTGTGGTCAACAACTCATACTCATCTAATACCTTATCGAGGTTTAGATCATCGAAGTCACCGAGATCTGGTTCTTCACGACGGTCGATAGAAGAAATCATCTCATCGATCCTTCGATACGCCGAGACGCATCAAGACAGACAAGCAACCAAGTCAAGTCACCTTATCTATACCGCACTTATACCGACAACTCGCCCTCAAGTTGTCTCACCAGGAAACTTTTATACTATTGCTTCGACCAATCATACTGCACTTCGTGATCTTCTACACATCGATGATCTAACTTATATAGAGATAAGGACATGATATATGCAAGTATTCATTTTAGTAGGAGATTTTAATAGTGGTAACGGAAACATTGTATACAAGCTCAACCAAAATCGCTCAAGATACAACCAACACAAAGGTCGTATGTCGCTGTTAAAGGTACCAAGGGGGCCTTTTGTTACACGCACACCCCCCACCTTCTTAGGTTTTAGGACGGCAGAGACCGCTTGCCCTCGCAAGACGCCTCCCTAGGAAGATACTTCACTAGGTATCCCCCCAACAAATTGACTCACTAGATAGCCCAACCAGCCAACCGGCCTGAGTGGCTGCGCCTTCGCCCAAGGCCGACGGCTACAATCACCCACTCCAATGCATTTCTGGATAAAGAGACACCCGATGTCTTACTCCAGCTATTACTTGTAGCTACCCTCTCCCTGGCCACCGACCGAGTTAACGCCAAGGAAAGGAATAACAGGGTATCAAAGCCTGTAGAACACCCACTCAAGGTTCTAAGGACGCTTAAACCTCATGACTCTCATGACTCGACTCAACGTGTTTCCCCCGAGCCCAACCAAACCGACTACTCATGCATAATCGAATAAACAAAAAAGCAATAAACAAGAACATAAACGAACCATACTTAAATATAAAATCAAATGAAAAGGAAATGCGCTGGAAACAATTGCTCAAGAGATAATAATATACATAACATAAAGGTTTGCCCATAGGACTTGTTTATCTTCTTCACCAATCACTCATGAAAACCAAAGAGAAATAAAATAGAAAAGTCAGAGAATAAGGACTTGATGCTTCCATTCTCCAATCGATGATATGTGTGAAGTGGTTGTTGGGAGCCAAGTATACTTTCTCCTGCTGGTCTCGCACGTATCTCGAGGCGAGAGTGGGAGGTCAGCAGCTAGCTCGGCTTTGGACACCGATGGAGACCTCGCTTCACCGGACGAATTTGTCCCATCCCAACCATCACAACTCGACCTTCCTTTTCAAGAAAATCAAACACTGCGCAGAAAGACCTGCCTAGAATCTTCACTTTAGCAAGTCATGCTGAGTTCTCGACTTCATCTCCCACGATTATGAGTTTACCTCCGTCCCTATGGAGACTCATCCGCTTCCCCGACAGGTTTGTTCTTCTCCATCGCCATAGCTTTGACCTTTTCCTTTCGGCAAAATCAAACATGCGAGAAGATCTTGCCGTAATCTTCCCATTTGCGCAAGTCTATCGAGTTCATGACCTTGTCTCCACCGCATTCGACTTTACCTCCTCCCCACGCCATTCCCGCCTTTTTCCCGCCCTTCTTTATCTCGATCATCCTCTCGCTTCATGTCGCTGGTCATGCCCGCCCCGCGGCATTGTCTTGGCAAGACGCCGAATGCCTTACTAAGGTAATTCTCGGGATTTTCATCTCTCTACAGAGGTGGCCCGATCTACCTAAGGTCGGTCTCAACTCAAGAAGACTCCAAAGCGTGTCCTCTGTAACGTACACACACAAAGAACACAAAAAAACACTCTTTCTAGGGCAAGGACTACCCAAAAAGAGCACAAAAGTGGGTTCATCACACTCACACACTTAAACCACGACAGTCCTGCAAGCATTCCTCTGCCCAAAAGAAAACAAAACACACAAACAACATAATGAAACCAGAAGGATAAGATGAAACATAACAAAGATAATCCGCATAGATTAATACAGCTATGAATCAAGGTCAATCAAGATCGGGCAAAGCAAGTTTGTGAAGGTTCCTCTCACACCAAACACCCGTGTTTAGTGGTTTTACACCTGATGACTTGATCAGGAAGTGCATAGTTTGCCCGCCACCTGCCTCTACCCTATAGCTTGTATAAGTTCTCTATCCTTAGGTCTTTAGGTTGTATCGAGTGGCTTCGGCAAAGTAGGAAGTATTTAAGCTTTTGTAAGGTTGTCTTGACTTAGGTCTGCGTATCGTTTTCTCATTTACCTGCAAGATACTTACGGCCCGAGCACACTTTATATTTTGGGAAACTCTTTTCCTTTTTTCTTTATCACATGTTCCCCACCTTTTACTTTTCTACATTTCAATTGGCACACATTTACCCCATTTTCTCAATTTAAGCTCATTATGTCTGTCAGGCCAAGGCATCTAGTGTGTGTTTTGCCTAAGATACCCAAGACATACATATCCTCCCCCTATTCTTCCTCTCTCAATCCTGTGTCGAAGAGCACAAGGTCATTTAAAAGGAACGAACAACTCAAATGGGGCTAGCAAATGATACATATAATCGGGTTTATGTTCATCCTGACCATGGCTACAAAAAGAAAGCTCAAATCATCTAGAGCACTTAGACCTACAGCAGCTTGGGCTTTGATCGAGACTAAAAAATTCTAGCACAACTAAGTCAAACATCCGAATAACACACGAATAGAAATCATGCTTGCAATGATAAAGCATATAGGCTCAATTCTCACAGTGTGCATGCTATGCCCTTTCCGCCATACTAACCTTATCAAACAAGCTAAACATATATTACAAAGCCTATGCCAAGATCATAATCATCATGCTCATCTCAAACGTGATGGTCAACACACAACAAAAAATAGTGCCCTCACTCATACACTTTGCTCGTGGCAAAGTGTTGACTAATTAGGTCCCCTAAAACATAACACACAAGCACACAACAAACAAACACAAAAAGAAAAATAAAACACAAAAAAAATAGAAAACAAACACCGGGAGGAAAGCTTAGGGGATCCAGATACCGAATCTTTGATGGGCTAAAATGCGAGCGTGCCTGGATTTCATTAAGGTCTCAGATTCGGGCGAGGGCGCTTGAGTGTCATGTCAGTCGTGTTCTTGCAAGGTCCCGCCTCGCGCCTTTGAGCGTGCCGGATAACCGGCTTCTCAAGCTCCCTACAAGAGAGTGCCATCTCCGCCTTCCACAATCTTGAGCATCTTCGAGCGCCTTCGTCAAAGGTGCCTATCTCTGGGGTCATGGCAAAGTTGGGGCGAGCGATCGCTCTCCTCGGCGGTTTTTGGCACAAGGACAACCTTCGCCGCCCCGCCCCTATGATGCTTTTCATGCGAAATTTCAAAGGCGCAAGTGAGCCTTTCTTCTCGCATCGCCTAGAGAATGTACAACTCGCCTTTGACATTGTTGTTGGATTTGTATACGAAGGCTTTTGGTTGAGTTTGTATACAATGATTCCTTACTACTATACAATATCATATCTGAATTATTTACTTGATTGCATATGTATGTCCCCTTATCTCATATATATAGTTATATCACAAAGGTATTGTAGATCACAAGTCTCAGATTTTGGTCAAGTTAATGAGATATAAAAGTTTCACACTAAGATAACTTGAGGAGAGTTGTCAGATAGTCATGGTATGATAAAGGATGACTTAGTTACTTGTCATGTTGTACGCCCGACGTATTGATGGGTCACAGGAGATGAGTTCTTCTATCTCGACCGTCGTGAAAACCTAGATCTCGTGACTTTACGCCGATCTAAACCCCGATAAGGTATAGTAGTATGAGTTGTCGATCATCACTGACTTGTTAGGAGGGTTACATGAGATAACCCAAGATTCTCTCGATTTTGCGGTGGCGCAGCTTGTATGTCATGCTAGTTACCGTGTCGAGTCACCGATCCGCTTAGGATGAGAGCCTCCTCATGAGCTCAAAGGTTTATTGTACTAAACCCATGGCTCGAGTTATCTCAAGTACAATAATAAGGAGAGTGGTACTACTTTAGGAATTAAGTAATTTATAATTATTTTAAGCAATGAATCATTGTAAATAATTAATGGACGTATGATATCTTAAATACGGGATTCGTTGTCAAAGTCAGCCGACTCAACTTGAAATAAAGTGGGTAAGTCAGCATTTATTCTCTAGTGGCATAAATAAATATTTATGAATTAATTTATGTTTGCTGAACATAAGATAATTAATTTAGTTGAGGCCCATCTTATTCCTCATGACATTGATCCCCGGTTCCGCCCATCCTGCCCGGAGCCAGAGAAATTTCGTTCTTTTCATATGAGTCCCACCGACTCGCTTTGATCATCTCTTTCTTATGAGATATTATTATATTTATCGATATATAGAAATTCTATCTCGATATGATTTAGGGTCGCATTATAAATATAAGGTGCAGAGAAAATCAAACCCTAATCTAAGAGAAGCAAATTTTGAAATTTACTATTCATAGTGAGGATTTTCAAATCTCTGTGGTAAGAAGCATTCATCAGAGCACTCACATAGATCCTGCTCACCGACATTGGAGTTTAGGCAATCGACATAGTCCGTAAGATCAAAGCACGAGTTTTGATCCATTCTCACCGACGATTTCGCAGTAAACACAAAAACACCAACGTGTTGCAATTAATTATATAGTGCATGCTAGGTATATAATCAATTTATGGTGAATTAAACATCCAAGATAGATCATCGGTAGGTTAAAATTAGTTTTCTTACACTGGTATCGAGCCCCGAGATCGTAATCTCGCTCGCTGGATTAATTCACGCTTGATTATTACGCAGCAATAAATTAATCATGGATCCGCTGCTCATCATGGCTCGCTTTATTTTTGTCGATTTCATTTTTCACGAGAAAATCCGTGGTTAGATTAGAATTTTTTTCTTGTAAATCTAATCTGTAAAAGAGGAACGAAGACGAAGAAAGAGACGACGGAAGACACGCCGGAAACCACCGCACGGCGAGGACGCGCGGGTTACGGCAAGACGACCGTTTCTCGACCGTCAGAAGCACGCCTCGGTATACGCGCAGGGTCTCGGCAGATCCGACAATAGGCGCAAGACAGGGCACGGGTCGTCTTCGGCATACCGATCGCAGCCTCCCAAGATCGATCGCGCGGCCCTCGGCAGCTTTCTCAGAGACTGTGATACGGACGACTCCCGTGAGGGTTGCGGGCGACGCTTATCGCATGGGAGCCCCGCCACACTGCAGGCACACGACTGGAAGTCGCCAAGCGCCTCGATAGCACACGGGCGACAAAGACGCGCGCGGTGCTGTATAATGGGCGGCGAGGCACGATTTTCCACGCGGATGCCCCGCACACACCTCTGGGTCATGCCTCGGCAGGTGTCGGCAGGCTCGACCGAAACAAGACGACATCAACAAGACGGCAGACTCCACAAGGAGTCACGCCAGCTTTCTTGCCCCTGTGGTAACTCCCATGAGGCGATGCACAGTTTCAGAAAGACGGACGACAAGGCACGCAGGCCTCTCACCAGTCAGTGACCCCCGCCCGACATTTCTGCAGAGTTTGGCAGATACGCGAGCGAGCTAGCTGGACAAGGCGGGCGCTGAGTCGAGGTCAAGACGCCGTGGGTCAGGCTTCCTGCAAGGGTAACCCACCCACTTAGGCCGACCCGATCCCCTTTCGGCCCAAACCCGATTTTTGACCCAGATTTGATTTTTTGATCCGGTTTCAGATTTTTAACCCGATCCGGCCCAATCCACTGTTTCGGCCCGTTTTCAATTTTTCCACCCAAATCCAGTTTTGACGAATCCGGTCCGTGCCCGTGCACGCAAAGCCCGTTTTGAGATATTTTTGAAGATATGTACTTTGCAAATTTATGTAATAAATTAGGCAGGGAAGTACATGATCCACGAGTTGGGCCGCGATGAACGATTTTATTTTATCTTTATCGTTCAAAGCATGTCGTGAATGTTTAAATTATGCGTACATGCTATGTATGTTTAAATACGATAAACATATTATATGTTTTCGTGATCGATACGATAGTAAGCATGCTAGGTTTATTACGCTTTTCAAGCATATTTTTGAATTTCATGGAGCATGTTTTATATGTCGAGTTCTATAGAAAAGCATGCTAGATTACGTGATCTCGCATGGACAAACCTTTCAAACAAAAGACTAAGCAAGAAAACCGACATATTAATTTCTAAAATTAAAATATCAAGACCTCCACTTTTTATCTCTAAACAAATGATATGCACTGTGAGTAAACGCCCACGCCGGCTTGCTCGCACTTTTATCATAAGTTTGTTAGACGAGATTTCTAAACAAAACATTTTAATCTATCGAGAATGGGAGTTTCATGTAAACGCCCACACGCGTGGTCAGATATGCGATTTTCATAAGTTCTCTGAGATAGATTTAAACGGAAGACAAAAGAATTCTGATTGAAGTAGATGGTCCTGAGTGAGTATGTCAATTCTAAGAATTCATTTTCATCGTTAAATTGTGGTCATCGCTAGACATCACCTCAAGTACAACTTCCTCGCTAAGTCCTTCTCGTGATAGTGATGTGGTCAGTAAGGTCCAATCATTAATTTCATTTATCATAAGGATAAGTCGATACGATTGAAATTAAACGACTAAAAGGTATATTTTAGTCCGGTCGAGGATTCATGTAAACGCCCACACGCGCGCTTGTATGTCGATTCTTTCGACGATCGAGGTTTCAATTAATATTGTTTTATCAAGGTTACAATATTATTGTTACGAATTATGTGCGATCAGATGCTTTACGTGTTTACATTACATTTCGTATATGTCTCTTACACCGATTATCAATATGCTCACAAAACCTCTATCCGTCCAAATTTTATCGAGTGAAACGAAACATGGAATATGTTCTTATCACAAGAACACATGTTTGTTCTCACTACTCCCAAACCCGATGCCCCACCGACGATCGACTCAACGAGCGCACGAGAGTCAAGCCTCGTGTTCTCGGGAGACATGTTCATGGACCGAACTTCCTTCTTCCATCCTACATGCCAAGATTTCTCTCATTGCGTGGAAGCGATCGTCCGATCCGATCGCCCAAACTTACCTCGAGACTTGATCATATTTCAAAAGCGTTATCATCGATCGATGCTTCACCGCAGTTCATTGGACATCGTAGTCATCATACAAAGATTTGGCCATATTATTCGACTTATGCCAAAGTCCGCTGACTCGCCGCTCATTAGTCGACGCTAGTGGCATCGGTTTGGGAGAGTGAGAACAAACATGTGTTCTTCAATGATAAGAACATATTCCATGTTTCGCTTTCACCGATAAAATTTGGACCGACAGAGGATTTTGTGCGAGCATATTGATAATCGGCAAGAGACATATCCGAAAAGATAATGTAAACACATAAGCATACGATCGCATATAATTCGTAACAACAATATTGTAACCTTTTGATAAAATAATATTAATTGAAACCTCCAATCGCCCAAAGAATCCCATATGCAAGCCCACGCGGACGCCATATTACGAATCCTCGACTGCACTAAAATATACCTTTAGTCGCTTAATTTCAATCCATGTCAACTTATCCTTACGACAAATGAAATTAATGATCGACCTTATTAGACCACATCACTATCACAAGCAAGGACTTCTGGAAGTTGTACTTGAGGTGATGTCTAAGCAATGACCATAATTTTAACAAATAAAATGAATTTTAGAATCGACATACCATTAGACCATACCGCCTAATCCAAATTCTTTTGTTATCTCATTTTAAATCTATCTCTAGAGAACTTATGAAAATCGTGATATGTAAGCCACGCACGTGGACGCCAGACATGAAACTCCCACTTCTCAATAGATTAAAATGTTTTATATAGAAATGTCATCTAACAAACTTATGAAAACAAAGCAAGCAAGCCACGACGTGGATCGCCACTCACACCACTTTGTTTAGAGATCAAAATGGAGGTCTCGACATTTTAATTTTAGAAATTAATATGTCGATTTCGCTACTTTTGTTTCAAAAGGTTTGTCCATGCAGCATCACATAATCCTAGCATGCTTTCTATAGAACTCAACACTTAAAACGTGTCGCAGCATTCTAAAATATGCTCAAAACGCGCGATAAACCTAGCATGCTTACTATGCGCATCCAATCACGAAAACATATAATATGTTTATCTACGAATTAAACATACATAGCATGCTTCCGCATTATTTAAACATCCACAACATGCTTGAACGATAAAAATAAAATAAAATCGCTCATCGCGCCCACCGTGATTCTATACTTCCCCGCCTAATTTATTACATAAATTTGCAAAGTACGCATCTTCAAAATCTTGAAACGGGCCTCGCGAATCTGGCAACGGACCGGATTAGTCAAACCGAATTGGGTTGAAAATTTGAAACCGCCGAACAAAGGATCGGGCCGTCAAGTCGAAAAATCGGTCTGCGTTTAAACGGGCCGGGTCGGCCAAGCGATCGGGCTATGCGCTGGCACGCACCCACGCCCACCTCACTCTTCCGCCCTACCTTGCCTTCATCCGTGCAGACGTCGCACACAGCCGCCCGCCCCTACCGAGAGTCAGCAAGGACATGTTGCCGAGTCATCTCGCAGCAGTCCCGTGAGTCTCGAGAAAACCTCAGCGACCAAGCGCGCCATCGCCTGTAGGGCTGCCGAGGCACCGCGGCACCGCCACCGAGGATGCCCGCGCTGCTCAGGCGTTTCCGCCGAGGGCTATCGAGCCCGCGCCCGCCGAGGCGTGTCCGGGCGCTACTGAGGGCTTCTACCGAGCGACCCGCCGAGGACTGCCAAGCCCGCGCGACCCATCGAGGCATGTCCGGCATCGCTGAGGCCGCCGCCGCACGACCCGCCGAGGTTCCGCCGAGCCCACCGAGCGCCGCACGCCGCCGAGGCGCACCGAGGGCCCGCATGTAAATCACACGCCCGCACGCTCGATCGCCGAGCCTCGCCGACGACTCCGCCCAGCCTTGTCGAGAGTCCGCGCCCTTGTCCGTCGAGTGCTGCCGAGAAACCACGCACGGCTGTCGAACGACTTCCCTGTGAGTGCCGAGCATGCTCAGCGTGCCGTCGTCCGCACGCTCTCACGCCGTGTGGCCATTTCTGGCCAACCTCCCTTCGTCTCGTTCTTCGTGTTCTTCGTCTTCGTTCCTCTTTTACATATTAGATTTACAAGAAAAACTCTAATCTAACCACGGATTTTCTCATGGTGAAAAACAAAATCCGACAAAAAATAAAACGAGCCACGATGAACGACATATCCACAATTAATTGCGCATGTTATAATCAAACGTGAATTAATCCAATAGAGCCATGATTCTGATCCCAGGCTTTGATACCAATTGTAGGAAAATCTGATTTTAACCCCCTCCCGAGGATCTATCTTGGATGTTTAATTCACCATACATTGATTATATACCTAGCATGCACCTATATAATTAATTCCAACACGCTGGTGTTTTTTCAGATTTACCGCGAATTTGCTGTGCAACAATCGATCAAGACTCGCTTTGATCTTCGACTATATCCCGATCATTAAACTATAACGTCGAGCGAGGACAATCCATGGAGAGTGCTGTAAATTCACCTTCTTCCTTACCCTAGAGATTTCAAATTCCTCACTATGAATAGTAAATTTTGAAATTTGCTTCTCGAATTATGGTTTGATTTTCTCTCACCTTATATTTATAATGCAACCCTAAATCCTATATAGATAGAATTTCGTGACATCCAATAAACCTTGAGTTCCTTAAGGGACGCCATCATCCTAAACGGATACGGTGACTCATACGTAACTACCACGACATACAAGACCCCCCCACCCAAGATGCAGAGAATCTCGGTTATCTCATATAACCTCACCCATAACAAGTCAAAGTGATGGTCAAGAACTCATACTCACCTAATACCTTATCGAGGTTTAGATCAACGAAAGTCACCGAGATCTAGGTTCTTCACGACGGCCGACAGAAGAACTCATCTCACCGTGATCCATCAATACGTCAGAGACGCACTCAAAGATAGACAAGCAACCAAGTCAAGTCACTTCATCTATATACAAGCTCTACACCGACAACCCGTCCCTCAAGTCGTCTCGCCAGGATTCTTTTATATCTCATTAAGCTCGACCAATCATACGACTTATGTGATCTACAACACAATCGTATGATCTAACTTATATATGAGATAAGGGACATACATATGCAATCAAGTAAACAATTCAGATAGGAGATTGTAATAGTGGTAATCTGGAAACATTGTATACAAGCTCAACCAAACCGCCCAAAGATACAAACCAACACAGACGACAGCTGAGGCGCCAAGAACTTCCCTATGATGCTCTTGCCCCCCCAGCGCTTTCCGGCCAAAAGGAGAGCATGACCTCCACGGTGCCCATCACATAAGTCATACAAGCAGTCTAACGCATCACGCCGGTTTCCTCAGGCAGTCAAGGCGGCGGATTCTACAGGCTAGGGCGGCAAGCAGGTACATGGCGCACGGGCTTTGCTTCAACGCGCGCCTGGCCCACTTTGGGCCGACCGCCCGCTTTTGCCCAGCACCAATTTCGACCGGCCCGCATTGTTCGACCCGATCCGCCCGATCCAACGCTCGTGCCCATTTTCATTTTTTCGCCCAAATCAAGTTTTGACGATCCGGTCCGCGCTCTGCACGCGAGGTCTGCCGAGATTTTCAAGATTCAGACTTTGCAAATTTATGTAATAAATTAGTGCAGAAAGCATGTGATCCACGAGTGGACCGCAATGAACTAATTTATTTTATTTTATCATTCAAAGCATGTCGTGGATGTTTAAATTATGCGTATATGCTATGTATGTTTAATTACGAGATAAACATATTATATGTTTTCGTGATTGGTCGAGCATAGTAAGATGCTAGTTTATCGCGTTGAAGCATATTTTAGAATTTCATGAGCATGTTTTACATGTCGAGTTCTATAGAAAGCATGCTAGATTACGTGATCTCGCATGGACAAACCTTTGAAACAAAAGACTAAGCAAGTAACCTCGACATATTAATTTCTAAAATTAAAATGTCAAGACCTCAACCTTTAATCTCTAAACAAAGTGATACACATTGTGAGTAAATGTCCACACGCGGCTTGCTTGCACTGCTTGTCATAAGTTTGTTAGATGAGATTTCTAAATAAAACATTTTAATCTATCGAGAAGTGGGAGTTTATGTAAACGCTCACACGCGGGGTTTGCATATGTGATTTTCATAAGTTCTCTAGAGATAGATTTAAACGGAAGACAAAAGAATTGGATTAGTAAGCCGCATGGTCCGAGTGTAGTATGTCAATTTAAGAATTCATTTTCGTTGTTAAATTGTGGTCATTGCTTAGATATCACCTCAAGTACAACTTCACGCCAAGTCACTTCGTGATAGTGATGTGGTCTAGTAATGTCCAATCATTAATTTCATTTGTTATAAGGATAAGTCGACATGGATTAAAATTAAATGACTAAAACGATATTTTAGTCCGGTCGAGGGTTCTTGTGGTAAACGCCCACACGCGCGGCTCGTATGTGGAATTCCTCGGTGATCGGAGGTTTCAATTAATATTTTTTATCAAAAGGTTACAATATTATTGTTACGAATTATGTGCGATCGTATGCTTATGTGTTTACATTGCTTTTCGATATGTCTCTTACATCGATTATCAATATGCTCGCACAAAACTCTATCCGTCCAAATTTTATCTAGTGGAAACGAACATGAATATGTTCTTATCAAGAACACATGTTTGTTCTCACTACTCCCAAACCCGATGCCCTTATCGACGATCGACTAACGAAAGCCGAGAGTCAGACTTCGCATAAGTCAAATAATACGGCCAAATGCTATATGATGACTACGATGTCCAAAGGCTTGCAATTGAAGCATCAATCGATGATAGACGAACCGAAATATGGTCAAGTCTCGAGAGTAAGTTTCGGCAATCCGACGGACAAACCGCCCACACAATGAGAGAAATCATGCGTGTAGGACGGAAGAAGGAGTTCGTTCATGAGCATGTCTCCCACACGACTCATCTCGTGGATAGTCTTGATCACTTGACGAGGTATCGACAAATGCCAAGGTCGATATCATCCCGAACACACCGCCCAAGTCTTTTGAGAATTTTCATGAACGCGATCATGAGCAAGACCGAGTATACACTTAGTCGGCTGTTAAACGATCTCGTGGCAGCGGAATGTGTAATGGGAAAAGGAGCACATGCCCATGCTAGCACATCTAAAGGCCCAAATTTTCCGTTAAAAAGGAAGAAGCCAAGAAGGGTGCCAAAGGTGGTAGAGGCAAAAGGAACCAAATGGGAGAAGAACATGGTTACACCGAGGCTAGAAAAGCCAAAGGAGAGGGCAAGTGCTTCAAGCCGCGGCAAGACTGGTATCGAAGGCTAAATGTCATATGCTCAAGGCTCAAGGTACGCCATTAGCTTTAGTAACTAAACATGTTTAGCGACTTGTTCTACTCATTCATGGGTAGTAGATACGTGCGACTCATCATGTTTATTACACCTTGCAAGGGTTCCTCGCGACAAGGAGCCGATGATGGCGAGATAACGATCTCCATTGGCAACGCCGCTAAAGTCGAGGTCAAGTAGCTGGAGATGTTTCTTTATGCTTTGACAGGACAGCTTCTAGTATTAAAAGACATTTTATATGTGCCGGAGTTTCTGCGAACCTAATTTCGTTTCCAAACTATTTATTCATGGATATTCATTGTTTTTATAGTGGTGTTTCTATCATAAGAATAACTCTGCGAGCCCGACCAACTTCTAAATAAAAGGTAAGTCAAGATTTATTCTCTAGTGATATGAATAAATGTTTATGAATTAATTATATTTTGGGCAGAACATAAGATAATTAATTTTTTGAGGCCCATCTTTATTCCTTGATTTGATCCCTGGGCTGGCCCATCAAGGCCTGGAGTTTAGAGAAATTCGAAAACTTCCTGTAGTCCCACCGCACTCTATTTCGATCCTCTCTATCTCGAAGAGATTTTATTATATTTATTAGATATGCGTAAATCCTATCTAGATAGGATTTAGGTTGCATTATAAATATAAGGCAGAGAAAATCAAACCCCGATCTAAGAGAAGAAATTTTGAAAATAAACTATTCCATATAGTTAGAATTTCAAATCTCTGTAAGGAAAGGCGCTAATTTCGTAGTACTCCATAGATTGTCCTCACCGACATTGAGTTTAGGCAATCGACACAATCCGTAAGATCAAAGCACGAGTTTGATCCAATTCTTGTCCGACAAAATCCGCAGTAAACACGAGAAAACACCAACGTGTTGCAATTAACTATATAGGTGCATGCTAGGTATATAATCAATGTATGATGAATTAAACATCCAAGATAAATCCTCGGAAAAGGGTTAAAATCGATTTCCCTACAGATCGACACTAAATACTTCAAGAAATTGAAGTGGGTAGAGTTCCACCGAGATACCGATCAGATAAGTGGCACCTATCCAAAAGTTGTGCAAGATGAGAACCACAAGTTATCGCACCCACTGCTGCCATTGTGCAGTAGCGCCTGTCAGAGTGGGAGGTTGTTCACAACCCGAGCGATTTATGTTCGTGGGTGAATCTTCAGATTTAGTCCCGTGAAACGAGCAAGATGTAATCCACCCATGGACATACAATGAGGCGATACAAGACAATCGATGCAAGATCTCGACACACCGCCATGGACTTAGAAATTGAGTCCATAATGCTATGGATGTATACGAAAAGACACTCTACCGATGGCAAGGAAGCCGTAGGTAGTAAGTGGGTATACAAGAGTAATAGAGATTCGTATGGAGAGGTTTCGGCTTTTAAAGCCGACTTGTGGCTAAAGGGTACACTTAGATTGAGGGCATCGATTTCGATGAGACCATTTCGCTATAGTAATGCTCAAGTCCATCGTAATTCTTCCCGCCATAGCAACTCACCGAACCTTGAGGTTCGACAAATGGACGTGAAAACCGCTTTTCTAAACGGTTACCTTGAAGAATGAGAGACATCTATATGCAAAGAACCCGAATGTTATGTGGTGAAGGCTAAGAGCATCTAGTATGGAAGCTAAAGAAGTCCATTTATAGACTTAAGCAAGCTTCCCGATCATGGAACTTACGCTGACGAGGTGGTAAAGTCCTATGGATTTACCTAGTTACCCAGCGAAGTTATGTATATCGCTTGACGTCAACGGTGACGTGGTATTTCTCAGACTTTACGTAGATGACATCCTTTACTCGCAACAATGTGAAGCTATTGTCGACGAAAGAGTTGGTTATCCGATCGCTTTAAATGAAAGACTTAGGAGATGCAAGCACATTCTGGGATCAAGGTTTACCGAGATCGCAAGAGGAAAATGTTGAGCTTATCTCGTGCGCCTTACATCGATATCGTGATTACTTGTTTTAGCATGCACCGCCAAGAAGGATTGATACCTTCGTGCATGGTGTTCCTTTATTCAAGGAGCAGCCACCTATGACCGCAGCGAGATAGAGGAATGAGACAAGTTCCTTACGCTCCGCCGTAGGAAGTCTCATGTATGCAATGCTATATACGAGGCCGATATCTACTATGCGGTAGCATAGTAGCTAGATATCGCCTAACCTCGACAAGCTCATCGGATCATGGTAAAACATATACTCAAGCACCGAAATGGACTCGAGATTATAAGCTAGTTTACCAAGCGATAGTCTAATGCTCGGGTTATTCAGACTGGATTTCCAAGTCGACCGTGATGAGAAAAAGTCTACCTCAAGATATGTGTTTACCTTAGGAGGAGTCAGATCCTCAAGGGTGCAAAACAAATGATGCATTGCGGACTCCACCGTGGAAGCCGAATATGTAGCCGGTTCCGGATCGTCAAGCATGAGACGGTATGGTTCAAGAACTACCTCATGGATCTAGATGTGGTACCTTGTTTGCCCAAGAGTATCATAGTATATCAGGATAACTCAAAAAGCGGCAAACCCGGCGAACCACGGACCCACAAGGCAACCAAACACATAGAGAGAAAGTACCATGTCATATGAGAAATCGTTAGACTATGAGACGATCGATTGAAAAGATTGGCATCATGGATAACCTAGTGACCCATACACTAAAAGCCTCGCCGCAAAAAGTTCACGAAGAGCATGTTCGAGGACTCGATTGCGAAGACGGCACCCACTTAGAAAGGAAACTTTTGTATAAGTGGAGAAATCAAAGTATGGTGTTGTTTGTAATAGCTAGTAGAGACTCATTGTATACTAAAAGTTTGCTTTAGTATAAGTGGGAGATTATCGATTCAGATACGAAAGCAATTTGGTTGAGCTTGTACACTATTTCGTTACCACTATTACAATCTCCCACCGAATTGTTTACTTGATTGCATATGTTTGTCCCTTTATCTCATATATGTTAGATCATACAAAGTGTAGTAGATCACGTAAGTCTCAGTATGATTGGTCGCTTTAACGAGATATAAAAGAATCACAACCGAGACAACCCGAGGACGAGTTGTCGGTGATAGGTCATGATAGATAAGAAGTGACTCGACTTAGTTGCTTGTCTATACCGGCACGCCTCGCGATTGATGGATCACAAGAGATGAGTTCTTCTATCTCGACCGTCGTGAAGAACCTAGATCTCGTGACTTTACGCCGATCTAAACCTCGATAAGATATTAGTGAGTATGAGTTCTCACCATCACTTCGACTTGTTATAGGTGCAGGTTACATGATATAACCCAATATTCTCTCGCATCTTGGGCGGTGGCGGTGTTTGATGTCATGCTAGTTGTCCAGACGAGTCACCGATCCGCTAGGACGATGACGCCCCTTAAGGAGCTCAAAAGGTTTATTGTACTAAACCCCGCAGTTGAGTTATCTCAAGTACAATAATAAGGTCGAGTGGTACTACTTAATGAATTAAAGAGATTAATTATTTTGCAAATGTATAACAGAATAATTAATGGACGTCACGATATCTTAAATACGGGATTCGTGGAAGTCTAAGTGCAAGCTCGACTCAACTTCGGAAATAAAGGGGTAAGTCAAGATTTATTCTCTAGTGGCATGAATAAATGTTTATGAATTAAATTATGTTCGAATCGAACATAAGATAATTAATTTATTTGAGGCCCATCTTTATTCCTCAGATTTGATCCTCGGCCGGGCCCATCAAGGCTGGGGTGCCAAGAATTGTCCTCTATGAGAGTCCCACTGGACTTTGTTCGATTCTCTATCTCGAAAAGATATTATTATATTTATTAGATATGCAGATCATATCCTAATAGATCTAGGTCGCATTATAAATATAAAGTGAGAGAAAATCGTGTAATCAATGCTAGAGTGATTTTCAAAATTACAAGAGAGATTATTATGATTCTCGAAAATTCCAAGTGTGAGGAGAAAGGCTAATTTCTGCAGATTATCCACATATTGTCCTCACTTAACATCGAGTTTAGCAATCGAGACACACCCGTAAGATCAAAGCACGAGTCTCGATCCACCCTTGCTCACAAATTCAGCAGTAAACACGAGAAAATACCAATGTGTTGCAATTAATTATATAGGTGCATGCTAGGTATATAATCAATGTATGGTGAATTAAACATCCAAGATAGATCCTCGGGAGAGGGTTAAAATCAGATTTCCCTACAGAAATAATAATCCAAAGACATTGAACATGTGAAACTCAAAGCAGATTATAAGACAATAGCCGTTAGGTAAATCCTTCAAGTTGTAAACTTGAGCATCCTAATGTAGTTTTCTATACCCATAACTTAGAGCCTCCATTCGAGAGACAAAACAAGCAAGAGGGATAGAGCCCCTTATTCCGCTTCAAGTCCACTTATTCACAATTCAAAATCAACATTATACCATTTCATTTTTTTTTAAACAACGGAATAATCACGCAAGGGTCCCATGTAAAGAGTTTATGATAATTGATCACACACATCGCATAATCGACAGCTCACTAATCACGTCACACGACTCGAATTGACAAACAATTTTCACCATACCAAGAAGTATATATATCAGGACATCTCGAAATTCAAAACACAACACAGTTATGTATAGTTCTTCAATCTTCACTTATTTCAAAAGCATAAAATTCACTCTAATCCAAATAAAGAGCTAAGCCAAGCAATCACACAAATGTTGGGCATATAAAAACAAGGACAAAACATACGAGACAAATCTCAACACAACCTCCACACACTTAATAACAAGCGAGGTCCTCATTGCAAGCATATGTAAAGTAGAGTAGAAGGGACTTCCCTGAAAGTGTGGAATCTGTAATGGCGTAGTTGTGACACTAAAGCATGAACCTAGCAAAATAGCCAACAAAAACACAAAACAACTAAAAACAAAACATGACGCACACGAAAGGGAAAAATATGTACATACTCTCCAATAGTGTTGGTTAGAAGGGGACGGTAGTGGAGCGTCATGCAACATAGTCCAAGCGTTCCACTAAGCCTCTAAAGTTACCATGCGTTGGTTCTTATCAATCATTGTTCTCATGCAAACGCTGGTTCTGCTTATGCCATAGATGATTCTGTTCATCCAGACACTGGTTCTGCTCATCAAAGCATGCATATATATCCTGCCTGAACTCCGTCCAGTGACCAGCTAGCTCATTTCTAAAGTGGTTGAGCTCATCTCATATGAACTGGTGACCCTTGTTCACACCAAATTATTCTTTTCACGTCACAATAGTACGGGTCCTTATAGATCTAGAAGGTCCACCCAAGTCGAATCTCTCTATAAGGCTTAATGGCTACGATTTTACGTCGAACATGAAAATAGAAAGAAATACTAACGCTTTAAAATAATGAGGGTTTGTCACGAACCAACGATAGCACGAAATAAAATAAAGTGTAAAACGGATGCACTGGACAACAAAAGGAATCGCGACACACGAAATTGGAGACTTGTTCTGTGGTTCAAATCTATCTTCGCTATTAATGAATCAAGGACCGACACAATGCATAAAACACCCACGCCTCACCAAACGCTCAACAATAATCGATCTCTCGACCACGCTAATGTTAGACTCGAACTTAATGGCGGGAATCTCAATCAAACCGCCATCAACTACGTAAGGATATTTAACTACAAATGCACACGATAGCAAAACCCTATCCACATATATTAATTACTCAACAACAAATCAATCTCTCGATCAGGTTCATTGTCAAATTTATATTTAACATAAATATGCTCTCGCATTACTTCATAATCAAACATAAGCACATAATCAACCTACGCTATTCTCTCGAACACCATGTATGAAGATCATGAAATAAACAATTTATATGGATAAGAAAATTACAAATCATCAACACAGTTAATCACGATTCAAGACGAGAACAATCCAACATTTATCTCTCAACAAATCAATAATAATTCACCTCATAGTAGAAATTATCCCCATATCAATTACATAGACATAATGAAACGAGAAAAACTTACAAACCATTCATAGATAAATTCGTCTTCCAAAAATCCGGAATCGCACAATCCAATTGCTAATCCAAATGCACAATAATTAAATGGAAAAGAAAAGAAAAGAGAATTTGCGTGCGTGAGATGTTAGATGTGAGAAGAGCATGTTCTTCTTTATAAACCTCGCGAAGCCCAAGAAAATACTCTAAAATAGGCCCAAACACGCCCAAGACCGGACGGACGAAACCGGCGCAGCGTGGTTCTCGAAAGGTCGAGGGCACCCAACGCCGGACGGAACGAAACCAGGCTGGGACAACTCTCTCGATGTAACACAGCGTGATGCAAAGACCGGACGGAGGTGAGACCGGCCATGGAGGAGGGCAAGGTCACCGCTGAGGCCGACATCGACGCGTCCGATGCTTGGCTCAGGAGGGGCAAGGTCACCTACTTACTGCTATGGCGGCCGACATCATGGGGCCAGTCACCGCCATGAGGACGAAGCGGGACGATTTGAGGGACTAAGCGGGCGTCAAGCGGACGAGACGGCAGGGAAGGACCTGGGCGCTGGCCCGGCGCTCGGCGTATGGGCGCCATTGGGTGCCTGGCGTTGACATCGCTAGAAGGAT
The DNA here is from genome assembly GCA_036937905.1 of Salvia rosmarinus. Lineage (NCBI taxonomy): Eukaryota > Viridiplantae > Streptophyta > Magnoliopsida > Lamiales > Lamiaceae > Salvia > Salvia rosmarinus. The sequence continues at coordinate 56,775,712 of CM072822.1, read as the reverse complement.
TTGACATTAGCTGCGTGCTCGACTTCATTGTTTCGCTCCGTTCTCTCTCGTCCGAACTCCGAATTATGATCCAATTACGACTATGGACTCCTATCGAGATACTCTTTAATATTGTAAACTTTTTACATCCATCCTTGTCATATCCATTTCGTCATATTTAACGCCGTTTTCTACAAAACATCGAAACAAACCAAATAAGTCTGAATCGATAAATACTAATCAAAACAACGGCAGAAATATAACAAACCATAGAAAACGGCATGCATAAAGATATGAAGAATAAGCAAAAAAACATACTAAACAACCCTGCCCCGGTGTATCATGAGGCTCTGGGATATGAGTATAGTAGGGCCTAGTGTTGCTCTCATCGCTCTGTCTCGCTAGTTGCTCGGTATGCTCGCCTCCCCCATCCTCGATCGCTCATTTTCACACGCAAAAGGTAAGTGATAGGTGTCAAGCATCGTATCCACGAGATTGTATCACGAAAACATAGAAGCTAGCTCAACGACAATTCATCATTATCCAAGCACGAAATTTGGGTGAGAGGCTTAAGGGCTTCGGAAATTAATCCAAAGCAAAGGTAACCAAGCGTAAATATAAATAAAGCAATAAAATCACGAAGATAACTATGAAGAAAGACTAACCCTAGTGGATGCACCAATCCTATCCACAACGACGCTTATCCCGCTTATTATTAACCGCTTTAATCCGCATAAGACGTAAGATCACATATATAACCAACAACTTGCCATTTAATAATTGCGGTAGTTGATTACTAATTTTCCCTATCACAGCTTACGCTCTAGAGGAAAATAAGCAACCCAAAAGGATCACTAAGAATATGCTTCCTACGAATGTCCTATCTCGCCACGACTCGAGGCTCATTCAGATCATGCATTCGATAACGATCGACAATTAATACAATTACGTAATTAACCGACAACTAGATATGCATCAAGATTGATCGAAATCAACACATATAAATAAGCACAATCGAATCATGAATCAATGCCCGAAGGTAAATAACAATAGCAGTGAATCACAACATATAGGATCGAATCATGCAAACCCAGGATTAGAACGAAAACTAGCCGCATATAATAAACGAATGAAATACGATTTAACCATAAAACGAAATTAAATATATAAAACCCGTAGGAAGCATCGATGAACAATGGTTGGTCTTGAATCCAATCCCAAGCGAACTAATGTAAAACAACGGAAAACGATCGGACAAAACGCTCCGATCGATAACGAAACGATAAACTAAACTAGAACAACGAAAACAATACTAGAATTAAGCTAAAAGAAGATTAAAGACTAAAAGTCAGAAAACCGAGGAAAACCGAATAAAACGAGTCTGGGCGCCCAGGTGTGTTAGCGCAAGGGTTTCGCTCTATTTATAGAAAAGCGCTGGAAACCCTAATTTGCGCCTCGCCGCTACCATGATCACATCTCGCGGTCGCTAGCTCGACCACGAGCCATCTCGCGCTTTCTTCTTACGCCGCGACCTCCTTGCGCCGCACGGCACCTCGCGACCGGCTAGCGGTCGCTAGCAATTCCGCACCGGTCGCGAAATCGTCCAATGAGTTCTCGGCGCCAGCTTCGCCGCGGCACGAGGTTGCGGTCGCGTCACGTGGGTTCTCGCTGTTTTAGCGGCCGGCCTAGCGACCGCTAGGATGGTCGCTAATCACGGCAATTAGATTATTTGCTCGTCGGGCTCCTTGCTTCGATTATCAACATATAAACCTACAAAACGCCAAAGGAACACCCAAGAGCAAGATCTTCTAGAAATAGATAAAACATTAAGAATCAATACATAAACGCACATTAAACGAAAGCTAAACTCATCTTCAAATATCAACTATAAACGTGTAAAATGCGCTTATCAAACCCCCAACTTAAAGCATTGTTTGTCCTCAAACAAAACCAAAATGAAAGACAAACGAAAGATCAACGAGCGTAGCAAAGAGGATAACCATTCTAGGCCTCGTAAACATATTAACGCCAAAACATTAGCGCACATGACGACGTTAGCCAACTCAACACAAACAACCATCGAGGGCAAAACTCATTTATTTCAACCTCACAAAGGCATGTGCGTAAAATATATAGGATACACTCAAACTCATAAAGAAATTAAGACGTATACACTCAACGATCAATGCAATGCAACATCTTACCATAGGCTTGCTGCTTCTAACATCTCCACCGCCACAAATGTGTTCAAATAAGGATCAAAGAGGTCTTTTGATAGTTATCATGACAGCCCGCCTTTCCAAAGTACGGATTAGACGGACTGCCACCAACAAAGCAGGGATTAAGAACATAATGACCAACAACCTTTCAAGACTTCAAACTTTATAGATAAACACACAACGATCTCATACAAACCAGACCAATGATCATCAACAAAAGGATTCAACCGATCCGGAGGTAACATAAGTAATATCCAAAATATAATAAAGTGTTTTGAACAATGAAAGCATGTGAATGCATATATGATTTATATACATCCAAGGTGAACTATTAGCAACAAAACTCCGATCGCTCAACACTTGTCCATCCTATCACAGCCAACTCGCACATTTAAAACAAACATGCGTGGCTAAGTACAAGATTGCACTTAGTGGACTCAAGCCAAAATAATTTCATTTAATTACATCGCCCATAAGTATAACACGAGGATTTTAGTTGAAATAACTCGTGAATACCAAAATACTTTATCATTTCTCAAAAGATTCGCCGCAGCATTTTCTCGCTTCGTATGATCCATATCATTCACATAATTATCCATAATCGATCTCACGTCTCACGAAGTAGCCTCCTTCACCGACGCCGTGATCGGTCAAGATGTTGCTAACGGCTCACAATCACATAGTCGTGATTCTCGTGATCCGACTCAGATCCACGATCGTCGATGATGTTGCTAACGGCCACAATACAAACCGGTGTACACGTTAATCTTAGCTGTAAATTCGTGATCCGACTAAGATCCGATATCGATTTTAAAATCGGGAGCGACCCAATAACTCGATTCACATACATCGCTGCTCGCCTAACAACATGATAGGATACATACGCTAAAACATAAATATTTTGGGCATGTAATCGAATAATGCTCATAATCATTTCTCAACCGAAAGCTTGTAAATAAATACTTTTCAAGAAAGCATCGAAATAAAAGGGTTTTCGAGTAAAGCCCACCTCGCATACACGTAGGTCTTTCAACTATGGTCTTTTTCCTACGCCAATGTCCCGCCCACGTATCACCTTAACGTAAGAATTATTTTAGACGCTCGTCACGCTCGATAGAGACGAACATAGTTTATAACGCCTCACGATCAAATAAGGCTAACGCCGGACTTAATTTGACGCTTCCTAATCGATCGATGTCGATTATGAAATTTCTCAACATATAAAGCGGTATTCTACCTTTTAGATATAACGACGCTTTTAACGCACTTACGTAACGTAAGTAGCATTGTTACTAAACGCATTACGTCACATTGATCACGATTATCGACCATGCGTCCGCTGACCTTGGTCAACGATTTTGGTCAACTATTTTGACCAAGTCAACCAAAAGTCAACAATTTTGACTTTGGTCAACGAAAAGTCAACATTTTGACTTTTTCAACTATTTATGAAATTATTATCATTTTATGTGCAATTTTGTTCCAAAATTCTTATAAAATCATACTATGTCTAAAACATTATTTTAGATCATAATATGTAATTATACTTGATAAAATAAATTTATAATATTAATGCACATAATATAAAGTTTTCGTCATTATAAATTAATTAGCTTAGACTTGTGCAAAAATTTTATAAATTCACATGTCACACTATTTTATCATGTGATTAATAATATGTAATTACCTTAGTCAAATAAAATTTATACACCTTAGTATTATAACCTAAGGTTTTCGGTTTTTCATAAATAACCCATCAAATGATTTTTAAAAATTCCAATAAAATCATATATCAATTAATCACCCTCAATTATGCTTACTATAACATAATTTTTATTTATTGTGAACTATTGAATTTAATTTACCTAAGTCATGTTTGAAAATTTCAACTTAGGTCCAAATAATATTTATAAATTTCAATAAATTCCACAACCATATATTATGAATCTACACATTTAATATGCTATTATAAGTGCTTAAACATGAATTATATCTCAACACTTTATCATATATATATATTTTCAGATTAATCAAATTATAGGCTATAGTTTTCCAAAAATTCTACATAAATTTTATAAGCATATTTAATGCCCTAGATCATGATTCCATGCTTAAATCCACAATTAAAAATTAAAATCAACAACATATATAACCCCTAAGTTTTCAATAAATGAATAAATTTAATAGATGTTTAATTTCATGATATAATTAATGTACATGCTTAATAACATCATATAAACATCATATCTAAACATATTAATACAAGTTCTATAATTTTCGAAAATTTCATATATAAACTAAGATCATAACATAAATTCTAACGGATGAAAATCGAAAATTCTAGCATGTATACGAAGCTCGTAAAATTTCTAACCTTTTAATCGGTACGGATTTTAATCGGCAAGGCTTATTTGTCTAAGATTTGGGATTGAAATTGGATGAACTCTCTCCTTTTTTCCTCACTATATTTTCGGTGGTTTGAGGTGCAAAATGGGAGAGTGTTGTGCTCTCCTTATATTTATAGGCATTTACAAGTTGTAATGTAATTAAAATATCATCAATCCACTTGTTAATTCTAGTCAAAATTTTCGGCACCTCCATAAGCTATAAGACAAGAATTTTAATTCTTATCATATACAACTCATCATATCTCTTATCCTTTAATTATCAACTCAGATATTAGTCATCATTTAATCAATTAAATAAGTTGTAACATTCATAAATATATATACATATGTATCGGCTATATCACATAGCCTAAGGTAGAATTTTATTTTATACTATATTATATACCTTATTATTATATTATAATTAAATTGTTAATTTATATCACAATTATTATGAAATAAACGAATTAATCACATTGTAGCTAATTTATGTAACTCTCGGCCATCACCTATTAATTGGAGAAAATTTTTATTATTTTTATATTATATACTATATTATTATCATATTATAATTATAGTATAAAGTGAAGTTTGAAAAGTCAATTATTTCAACTATACAAATGGCACTAATATATAGTATGAAATTAAATATTTTTCAACCCATTTTTCAACCATTTCGGCTCCCTCATTTAATTAGCATGAGATTACTTGTTTTAATTGTTTACTATCACTACTTTACACTTAGAATATGATAGGATCCAACTCATATTTATTTATTAATTATAAGATAATAATATTACATAAAATCATACTAAAATGGCTAAGTTTTCGCCATTTATGTACACAAGTGCACCTACACTTGTGCAACTTGTATTATAATTATTTGGTCCTTAATGACATCATAATAATATAATAATTATCATATATCATTAATTAGATAAGAATAAAATATTAAATCATACTTAAGATCTCACATTTTGAAAATTGCTAAGGTATTCCCAAACATTTGATTTTCTTGTATAAAATAGCTACTACATATTTATGTGACATATTATGCCTTAGATAATAATTTTAATCATAGAAAAGTATTTAAAACAATTTAGATCATAAAACCCTAATTTAAATACTTAGGTTTTCAAACCCATTAAATAAGGTACATTGCATTCTTTAATTTTCTAGCATTATTTAATGATAAATAATGCTCTTATATAATAATATAATCATAGGAATTTGAATTTTATAATTCGGAGATCATATGCTAAAGTTATCGCATTATTCTAAACGTAGACGCTTGAACGCCTCTAAATTCTCATAGTTTGATTATCTCTAAAACGCTCAAAATAAAGTTTTTACAACTTTATTTATTCCTATAATAATAGAATTTCGTAATTAAGCTTAATCGCTTAATAATATCAGAAGACGAACGCCGAATTCATTCAACGCTTGAAAATTACGCTCAAGGAATATTGAAAATTATATTTCTTAATTCACTAAGCTCATTGAATTTCATACGTAAATTATCCAATTATGCTTGGTCAAAGTCAAGAGTCGACTAATTAAGATTTTAATTATCAATTAATAATACTAATTACGAAATTTATTATCGTAATCTAGTACTAAAATTACGGATATTACATTCTACCCCTTAAAAAAATTTCGTCCCGAAATTTGCATACCTCAAAAGAGTTCGGTATCGCTTTTCATGGCGCCCCGAGTTCCCACGTAGCTTCTTCCCCGTCCGTGGTGCCCATAGACTTTCACTATCGAATCGATTTATTTTTAACCTTGAACCTTATGGTCTAAAATAGCCACGTGTTCCTCTTCGTAGCTCATATCGTGATTTAAGACCACGCCATCATGATGTATTACGTGTTTCGGTCATACACGCATTTCCTCACCGAGACACGTGAAACACATTATGAACATTACCCAAGCTTGGTGGTAACGCTTAATCTATGCGCTACGTGGCCGATTTTCTCAAGGATCTCGTAAGGTCCTATAAATCGTGGTTTCAACTTTCCCTTTACCCCAAATCTTACAATGCCTTTGACGGAGATGTTTTAAGGAAAACCTTGTCGCCACACTCAAATTCTAGCTTGATCTACGGTATCGGCATATGATTTCGCCATCCCGAGCTTCCTTTATTCTTCGTCTTATCCGACGACAATTTCAATCATTTCTTCCACCGTATCCGCCCTAAAATTTTCCTTTCACCAACTTCATCCCAAAGAAGTGGCGATCGACATTTTCTTCCATATAATGCTTCATATGGGGCCATGTTGATTGTCACTCGATAACTATTATTGTAGGCGAACTCAATAAGTGGTAGAACTTGTTCCCAAGTTGCGCCGATCCAATACTACCGCTCTCAACATATCCTCTAGCGCTTGATCGTTCGCTCGACTGCCATCACCTGTGGATGAAAAGTTGCCGAAATTCACTGCTCCCAATTCCTTTTGAAGCTTACCCAAAATCTCAAGTAAACTTCGAATCTCTATCAAGTGATAGATTTCGTATTCCATGCAATCGACAATTTCCTTCACATATAGTCGGGCTAGCTTGTCGGATCCATAGGTGATTCAATTGGTAGGAAGTGAGCACATTTTGTAAGGCGATCCACTACTACCCATATAGCAGTTGTTACCCTTTTGTGACTTTGGTAAACCCGCTATAAAATCCATAGCTATGTCGTCCCATTTCCATTCGGTATCTCCAAAGGTTGCAGCTTTCCATACGGCCTTTGATGTAACGCCTTTACTTGTCGACAAGTAAGACAACGTTCACTAACGAGGCTATATCTCTTCATTCCTTCCCACCGTAACTTTCCTCGTAGGTCTTCGCACATTTTGCACCGCTCGGACGGGCGGTATATGAGTATCACGAGCTTCACTCATGATTTCTTTTCTAAGCTCGTCATTGTTTGGAATACATAGCCTTCCTCAAACAATAAAGCATTATCGATCTTCCTCGAAACTTTTCTCGCTCTCCCATTCTCACTTTAACCCTTATCTTTCTAGTTCCTCATCTTTCGTTGTTCTTCTATGATTTTGTTCTTAAATCGACATCATAGTAAGTGTAGCAACATTATCCATGATTGTCCTTGGTGGTTCGACTATCTCTATCGACATTTTCTCAAACTCTTCATGAGTTTTCCTTCCTTGTCAAGAGACATCCAAGTTTTGATCGACCTTACGACTCAAGGCATCCGCTACTACATTAGCTTTTCCCGGATGATAGTTTATGCCACAAATGTAGTCTTTACTAATTCGAGCCATCTCCTTTGTCTCATGTTCGATCCTTTTGCTCTAAAAAGTATTTTAAACTTTTGTGGTCAAGAAGATTTCACATCTTACTCCATAAAGACGATGTCTCCAAATCTTTAATGCGTGAACCACACCGCCAATTCCAAGTCATGAGTCGGTAGTTCAACTCATGTGGTCTAAGTTGTCGTGATGCGTAAACTATTACCTTCCTTCTCGCATCAATACACAACCAAGTCCATTTTGGAAGCATCGGATAGATAACATATTCCTTGTTCAACTGGGACAACTATACCGTGCACCGGTCGCTTTTTCTTTAACATTTGGAAGCTTGCCTCACACTCATCATCCATGTGAATTTGATCCCTTCGAGTAGTCTGTCATCGGCCTTGCTATCTTGGAGAATCCTCAATGAATCTCCTATAGTAGCCGCCTAATCCTAGGAAACTTCAATTTCATTTTGAGTGGTCATGCTTTCCATCCTCGCACACCTCGACCTTTGCCTGATCAACTTTTATTCCTTCCACGACACAATGTGTCCAAGGAATATTACTTTTTAAGCCAAAATTCACACTTGCCGAATTTAGCATAAAGTTGTTCGCCGTAGGTCTCAGAACATCGTTCTCAAGTGTTCTCTATGTTCCTCCTCGCTCTTGAATAGACGAGAATATCATCTATAAAGACTAAGACAAACTTATCCAAATATGGACGGAATACTCGTTCATAAGATCCATAAACACGGCAGTGCGTTAGTTAGTCCGAACGCACTACTACAAACTCGTAGTGACCATACCTTGTTCGAATGCCGCTTTGATATATCCTCCGTCGCACTTTAATTGATGGTATCCTCGATTTAAGATCGATTTTCGAGAATACGCTGCACCTCTCAACCGATCGAACAAATCATCTATCCTGGTAGCGGATATTTGTTCTTGAGCGTCGCTTTGTTTAATTCTCGATAATCAATACACATCCTTAACGAACCATCCTCTTTCTTAACAACAGACAAAGCGCCCCATGGTGAAACACTCGCCTAATAAAACCCAAGTCCAATAACTCTTGAATTTGGATTTTCAACTCTTCGAGTTCCTCGGTGCCATTCTCAGTAAGGCGCTGATATCGGAGCCGATCCCGGCCCGCATCAATTGTGAACTCTAGTTGCCTATCCGGGGTAGTCCCGGTAATGTCTCAGAAAGACGCCCTGAAATTCCTAACAATTTCCACGCCTTCAATTCCTTACTTCACTCCTTTCCTCTCCATTTAGATATACAAGGAATGCTCGACATTCCTTCTTATTCATCATTCTCCGCTTGAGTGCGGATATTATCGATTTTCTTCCCATACTAATCCCATAAAAATTGTAGCTTCTTTTCCTGGTTGCATCGAAATTCTCCTCTCCTTGATAAGATCGTGGAATGGTTTTCGCCAACCAATCCATTCCTAGATTATATCTACATCCCCATAGGTATTACGCTCAGTTATTTGCTAGAACCTTAATTGAGCCTAAGTTCAATTCTAAGTTCGAGCAAGCCCGTGTAACGGCCATAATACCTCCTATAGGTGATGAGATTCTCATTTCGATTCCTTTCTTCGTGGTTAAGTTCTAACATATCAACGCATGCTTTGAAATGAAAGAACGCTAAGCACCCGATCGAATGTAAGCATAATAGGTATATTGCAAAGTAATCCCATACCCGCTAGGTTACCTCGATTCTCGCTGCTCTCGACGCCTATGTAGCGCATAGGCTCGCCCGAGCTGGTTGCGCCGACGAGGTGCTTGCCTCGCTGATTCTCGCTGTTGCCGCCGCTGTCTCGCTGCTCGCGCGTCATTCTTTATTCTTGTTGCCGGGTTGTAGCTGGGTTGATCGAATCGCCCTTAACGGTCAAGGTGGCCTCGATTGATTTGCCTTCCCATGGTTATCTCAAGGATCCTGTGGCATTCATTCGCATAGTGGCCCCTAACGCCACACTTATAGCAGATGGGATTTCCGCCATGCACACCCCTGTGCCTTTTGTTGCACTTCTGCATGGTGGATCCGCACAATCTCGGGTAGGTGGAGTAAATATGGGTCTCCTCCACTCGCCTTTGTGAGCCATGTTATTCGCCATGGCCTCTGTTGTTGTTAAACCTCCTCGGTTGAAGTTGTTATTGTTGGGACTTCCTTCCCATTTGCGCTTTCCTTTGTCACCGACATTTTGTGACCGGGTCGGTGCAGATTTCTTCGGCATTGCCGCCTATGTCTAATGCCCTACTAAGAGCCTCCGCGATAAGTTAAGTCGCCGCGACCGCCAAAGGACATCCTTATCTCATGTCTTAATCCTCGCTTGAATTTTTCCTCGACATTTTCATGTCGTTGTTCACTATATCCGGGCATATCTAGACATATCAGTAACGCCTCGGTCGCACTCAATGACCGACATCTTGCGCCTCGCTTTAGGTGAAAAATTCAACTCCTTTTGTTCCTAGAGCTTTGGGAATGTACTTATCATACATTTCGCTTTGAAGTCGTCCTGTAAAGTATTCCATTTGTTCCGGTCGTCTTCTTTCCTCGCTCCCACCGTGTCACCGTCCGTGAGTTGGAAAGTCACGCAAGATAACCTCTCTGCGTAGTACAAACAAGGAAGTCAAAATTGCTCGATAGCCCCGACCCACTGCTCGCATCCTCGTGGCTTCCTTTACCATTGAAGGAGGCGGGTTCGCCTTAAAAAGAGTTCTTCTACTCTACTGGTCGGTGGAGGCTGGGGTGGCACCGGGATCTCCTCACTTTCCGCCCATGGTATCCTCGCCTACCCCTACCTCTTCCTCTTCCCCCGCCTCACTTCCTACCGAGGTGCACGTCTGGGCGGCATTCTCGTTAATAAAACGAGTTAGTATTCGAATAACGCTCATTGCGCTTGAATATACGTAACATCTTTATAAAATCGAATCATATACAACTTAAGCAAACCATCATTCTTAGTGCACAACTTGATGTTCATAAAAGCCCATTCTCGGGTTATCATCATATATATATGGAAAACTTTGCCTCAAGGACTATTCGCATAAGTCATTAAGTGCAAAGAGAGCTAAGCACACTGTACTAAGTATACCATCACAAACTACATATCGGTTATAAGATGTCTTAAAATACTATGCTTCTATAACTTTGTTAACATTACTTCTACATACTACATATTACACGATACTAATATTCATTCTCGCCCATGTTCCTATGGTTTTCTCATGGTTTGCCCGCGTCCCTCGCCGATCCTCTTCGGGTCCTCCTCTTCTTCGGGTCCTCTTCGATTCCTCCTGAGCTTCCTCTCGAGCACGCCCACGTGACGGTCCCCCCATCATCACCTACAAGATACACGTCCCGCGATAGGAGCATAGCCTCTTGATGATCATGTGCTTCCATGAATGCCCCCGTGGTAGGGTGCCGCCATTGGTGGTGGAGCTGGTGGCGCCGGCGGCCGGATGTCCGAACGCCATAGGTGGAAGAACTGCACTCCCAATGACCGGGTCGCGATGCCCTCGCCACATGCTCGGGTCGATCTCCCGCCCAAGAACCTTGGCACCGCAGGTTGACCACCGAGGAACCTCCGTATAACCATTCCGTGTGTCGCCCCGCCAAGTGTACTCCTCAGCGGCAGATAGGCCTCTTGGCGCAGCCCTATATACGCCAGTAGACATATATGAGATGGCCGACAAACCTCGCAAATCTCCAATCAGGTCATAGTCAATGCCCGCACGATAGATATAGTCGCCGATATCTCTCTTGCATAGTCTTCCCAATCAACGGCAATCGAGCGAGCAACCGCTGATGCCGCCATATCCTCGTCACACCGCACTCATGGGCGCCCATCCATAATCGTAGATAACTCATCGAAACTCTCCTAGACTGTCGCCCCAACCCATACTGTAAGTGCGATAGGCTTCAAGGACTTCTCCTGGGGTAACTCTCGGCATCATCCTTCGCCTCGGTGAGTAGTAACGACTGGCCATCTATTACAGACAATACTAGCGTAAGTCAATTCTATATCTGATAAGCAGATAAAAGAATAGAACATATCTGTTAAGCAGATAAAGCAAACACATCTGATAAGCAGATAAATGTTTACATCAAAGATCCTATGTTCATTCTACATCATAATTATACTTATGGAATTTCTACTTTCAACTTCTTAAGCTCTCTATTCTTAGCAAAATTTTCAGTCTAACTTCAACTGTTCCTTACGAATTCTGGAGAAAGATTCAGGATTTCTGTCCTTCATATGAATTGAAGTTCGTTGAGATAAGAATATGTGAGAGAAAACCGTTCGCAAAACGGAGTTCAAACGAATAAGAACAAGCCAAAACAAAAACACTGCGCAGTGCAGTTTTCTGCCTGCGCGACTGTGCGCCGGGAATCACTTCCTTTCGGACGATTGTGAGCTCGTGCCCCGCTTCGTACGAGATTTTCATCAAAATTTATTTAGCTTTCTCTGGTCCATATCAAACCCATGCATCTTGCACCTTTAATCCTTTCTTTTGCTTTCGTCAGCTTTTCGTTGAAAACTCGAGTTCGTTTCCAATCGACTTTTCGCTCGCTCGTTAATCAATATCTCGCTATTGTTCTCGCAAGAGGATCAAGCTCCTAGAACTCATACTTCTATGTTCAAGAGGTGAGCATGCTTCTTAGAGCATCTATGTTCTTTGGGAGTAACATACCCATTTTCGTAATAAATTGTAAACTTTGAATAAACATTTCAAAATCGTAACATAACTTCCGACTCATGCTTTCAAGAACTCAAACATCACTCGACATTATCATGTCAACTATTTCTCATTCTTCAGAAACTTGGTCTCATCTCACCGATAACTTACTTATCATAAAACTTTGACATAACATCATCAACTTTTCACATAACTCGTAAAAATTCTTTTCGAATACGCTCCAAAACTTTCATGACCTTCACTGCTTTCAAAATGTGAATTCAATCTCATTTTCCAAAATTTCAAGTTCACTGCTCAAACTTTCAACTTTCAAACTCAAACCGAGAAAATAATTTACCTCTTTTCCTACTGAGCTTGATGTGATGGAGTGTTGAGCACAACACCGATTTCTAGAAGTCTAGTGACTCAATCTAGACTTAACTTTGAAAGAAGGTTTTAGGTTCAAAGGACAACCGCTCGATATTAATCGTGACACCGCCTTTCCAAAGTACGGATTAGACGGACTCATACCAACTAAGCAGGGATTAAGAACATAATGACCAACAACCTTTCAAGACTTCAAACTTTTATAGATAAACACACAACGATCTCATACAAACTAGACCAATGTGATCATCAACAAAAGGATTCAACCGATCCGAGGTAACATAAGTAATATCCAAAATATAATAAAGTGTTTTCAACAATGAAAGCATGTGAATACATATATGACGATATACAACCAAGTGAACTATTAGCAACAAAAACTCCGATCGCTCAACACTTGTCCATCCTATCACAGCCTCAACCTCGCACATTTAAAACAACATGCAGGCTAAGTACAAGATTGCACTTAGTGGACTCATGCCAAAATAATTTCATTTAATTACATCGCACATAAGTATAACACGAGGATTTTAGTTGAAATAACTCGTGAATACCAAAATACTTTATCATTTCTCAAAGATTCACCTCACAGCATTTTCTCGTTTCGATGATCCATATCATTCACATAATCGTCTATAATCGATCTCACGTCTCACGTAGAAGTAGGCCTCCTTCTACCAACGCCGTGATCGGTCAAGATGTTGCTAACGGCTCACAATCACATAGTCGTGGATTCTCAGATCTAACTAGATCCACGATCGCCGATGATGTTGCTAACGGCTCACAAATACAAACCGGTGTACACGTTAATCTTAGCTGTGAATTTCGTGATCCGACTAAGATCCGATATCGATTTTAAAAAAATTGGGAGCCGACCCAATAACCGATTCACATACATCGTTGGCTCGCCCAACAACATGATAGATACATACGTTAAAACATAAATATTTTGGGCATGTAATCAATAACGCTCATAATCATTTCTCAATCGAAAGCTTGTAAATAAATACTTTTCAAGAAAGCATCGTAAATAAAAGGGTTTTCGAGTAAAGCCCACCTCGTACACGTAGTCTTTCAACTATGGTCTTTTCCCACGCCAATGTTCCGCCCACGTATCACCTTAACGTAAGAATTATTTTAGTATCGCCGGTCACGCTCGATAGAGACGAACATAGTTTATAACGCTCTACGATCAAATAAGGCTAACGCCGGACTTAATTTGACGCTTCCTAATCGATTGATGTCGATTATGAAATTTCTCGACATATAAAGCGGTATTCTACCTTTTAAGATATAACGACGCTTTAATGTACTTACGTAACGTAAGTAGCATTGTTACTAAACGCATCTCACGTCACATTGATCACGATTATCGAATTGCGCGTCTGCTGATCTTGGTCAACGATTTTGGTCAACTATTTTGACCAAGTCAACCAAAAGTCAACAATTTTGACTTTGGTCAACGAAAAGTCAACATTTTGACTTTTCAACTATTTATGAAATTTTATCATTTTATGTGCAATTCTTGTTCCAAAATTTTATAAAATCATACTATGTCTAAAACATTATTTTAGATCATAATATGTAATTATACTTGATAAAATAAATTTATAATATTAATGCACATAATATAAAGTTTTCGGTCATTATGCTTTAATTAGCTTAGACTTGTGCAAAAATTCTTATAAATTCACATGTCACACTATTTTATCATGTGATTAATAATATGTAATTACCTTAGTCAAATAAAATTTATACACCTTAGTATTATAACCTAAGGTTTTCGGTTTTCATAAATAACCCATCAAATGATTTTTAAAAATTCCAATAAAATCATATATCAATTAATCACCCTCAATTATGCTTACTATAACATAATTGTTATTTATTGTGAACTATTGAATTTAATTTACCTAAGTCATGTTTGAAAATTTCAACTTAGGTCCAAATAATATTTATAAATTTCAATAAATTCCCACAACCATATATTATGAATCTACACATTTAATATGCTATTATAAGGCTTAAACATGAATTATATCTCAACACTTTATCATATATATATATTTTCGGTATTAATCAAATTATAGGCTATAGTTTTCCAAAAATTCTACATAAATTCTTATAAGCATATTTAATGCCCTAGATCATGATTCCATGCTTAAATCCACAATTAAAAATTAAAATCAACAACATATATAACCCCTAAGTTTTCGGTCAAATGAATAAATTTAATAGCATGTTTAATTTCATGATATAATTAATGTACATGCTTAATAACATCATATAAACATCATATCTAAACATATTAATACAAGTTCTATAATTTTCGAAAATTTCATATATAAACTAAGATCATAACATAAATTCTAACGGATGAAAATCGAAAATTCTAGCATGTATCTGGCTCGAAAAATTTCTAACCTTTAATCGGACGGATTTTAATCTGTGGTTTATTTGTCTAAGATTTGGGATTGAAATTGGACGAACTCTCCTTTTTCCTCACTATATTTTCTGTGGTTTGAGGTGCAAACGGGAGAGTGTTGTGCTCTCCTTATATTTATAGCATTTACAAGTTGTAATGTAATTAAAATATCATCAATCCACTTGTTAATTCTAGTCAAAATTTTCGGCACCTCCATAAGCTATAAGACAAGAATTTTAATTCTTATCATATACAACTCATCATATCTCTTATCCTTTAATTATCAACTTGTATATTAGTTGTCATTTAATCAATTAAATAAGTTGTAACATTCATAAATATATATACATATGTATCGGCTATATCACATAGCCTAAGGTAGAATTTTATTTTATACTATATTATATACCTTATTATTATATTATAATTAAATTGTTAATTTATATCAAAATTATTATGAAATAAATGAATTAATCACATTGTAGCTAATTTATGTAACTCTCGGCCATCACCTATTAATTGGAGAAAATTTTTATTATTTTTATATTATATACTATATTATTATCATATTATAATTATAGTATAAAGTGAAGTTTGAAAAGTCAATTATTTCAACTATACAAATGGCACTAATATATAGTATGAAATTAAATATTTTTCAACCCATTTTTCAACCATTTCGGCTCCCTCATTTAATTAGCATGAGATTACTTTTTTTAATTGTCTACTATCACTACTTTACACTTAGAATATGATAGATCCAACTCATATTTATTTATTAATTATAAGATAATAATATTACATAAAATCATACTAAAATGGCTAAGTTTTACCACTTATGTACACAAGTGCACCTACACTTGTGCAACTTGTATTATAATTATTTGGTCCTTAATGACATCATAATAATATAATAATTATCATATATCATTAATTAGATAAGAATAAAATATTAAATCATACTTAAGATCTCACATTTTGAAAATTGCTAAGGTATTCCCAAACATTTGATTTTCTTGTATAAAATAGCTACTACATATTTATGTGACATATTATATGCCTTAGATAATAATTTTAATCATAGAAAAGTATTTAAAACAATTTAGATCATAAAACCCTAATTTAAATACTTAGGGTTTTCGAAATCCATTAAATAAGGTACATTGCATTCTTTAAATTTTCTAGCATTATTTAATGATAAATAATTCTCTTATATAATAATATAATCATAGGAATTTGAATTTTATAATTCCGAGATCATATGCTAAAGTTATCGCATTATTCTAAACGTAGACGTTTGAAACGCCTCTAAATTCTCATAGTTTGATTATCTCTAAAACGCTCAAAATAAAGTTTGTTACAACTTTATTTATTCCTATAATAATAGGAATTTCGTAATTGCTTAACCGCTAATAATATCAGAAGACGTAACGTCGAATTCATTCAACGTTGAAAATTACGCTCAAGGAATATTGAAAATTATATTCCTTAATTCACTAAGTCTCGGTGAATTTCATACGTAAATTATCCAATTATGTTTGGTCAAAGTCAAGAGTCGACTAATTAAGATTTTAATTATTGAATTAATAATACTAATTACGAATTTATTATCGTAATCTAGTACTAAAATTACGGGATATTACAGTTATAATGTAGCACATTGGTTAAGGTAGGATAATATATGGCTAAGTGACTCAAGTAAACTCCAAGCACCACCATTTATACATTTCGACATATATGGACTTTGTCCATTTTCCTCTTCTTTCCCAACGTGCTAAATCAACGCCATCTTGCTACTGTATGTACCTATACTTTGATTAAAGACCCTTTATGCTCAACACTCATAGTGAACTTAACATTTTCTTTTCTTTTCTTTTCTAGAGCTTATAGGTTTAACTTTCACAACAAAGGTACTATTTTCACCACGTATGTATTTTTCTAAAAGAAACTTCTCTCATCATAACTACATCAAAATTTCAACCCTTTTGATTCCCATATCCATCTCACCTCCCTATCATCCGGTTAATCGAAAGAAAAGTCTAATAAATGCTCAAAGAAGGCGATAAATGGTATATAACATCGGGTTAGTGTTCAGGTGAATATGTGGTTAACAAAGACGGCCTTTATCCTTTCCAAATTCAAACACATATTGCGGCCTCGACACGTAAGAACGACAAGTTCTAGAAGATAATCACATGCACGATATCACACATTAATGTAAACTCAGATCAAGATGTTTATACAAAGAAGCTCAAGTCTCACGGGATAAGCAAATGGTGGAAAACAATGCCTAAGCCATCTAACGTCATTCATGCGTCATTTTCTAACATAGCATGTGCACTATCATTAAATTTCACAAAAATTTTCTATCGCTATCGCCACATGGATTAACACACTTCACTTAACTCGTTGATCGATGCATACAAAACGAAAAGAAAAACAAACACGACAAAAAGCAACACAAACGAAAGACACGACAAAACATGAAAACAAAACAAAGAAAACGCTGGGTTACCTCCCAACAAGTGCTTACTTTAACGCCTTTAGCTGACCATCACTAACCTTGTCAATCCGGCGTTTTGTGGCAACAGAATCCTTCTCAACTCGTGGATCCTCCTAAACTTAGCATTTACGGATCTCCACCATCGACTATGGAAGTGGCCCCCAAACTTGAATGATACACTCGGAGTTCCATGCCGAGTCCACTTCTTCCTTCTCACGGCTTCCTCGACGGTCGAATACCCTCTAAGCGCGAGACGCAAAGGCAAAGCAGCAATCATGATCGAGCAACAATCTTCGGCTTTCCAACGCCGTGTTGCTTGATGGCGTCAGATATGGAAATTTTGAGCTCCTCATCGCTAACACGAAACGTGAGATTTCCTTCCCGACATCAATCAACGCATCGACCGCCATAGAAAAGGTCTACCAAGGATTAGTGGTTGTTGTTTGAATTCGGAATATCTAGAATCACAAAGTCGGCAGAAAACAAAATCTCAATTCTTACCAACACGCCTTCGATGATACCTTTTGATATGTGACCGACCGGCCACCATCATCGATGAAATCTTCGCCGGCTTCATCTTTCCTAGGTGTAGCCATTGAAACGCTCAATGGCATCGATTGATGCTCGCCTCAAGTCGCACAAAACATTTGAAAAGTCCGCCGGCGATCTCGCACTCTAACGTGAAACCGCCGATCCTTTTGCTTCGAGGAAGCTTCCTTTGCAAGACGGCATCAAGATTCTTGATAGGAAATTTTCTCAAATTTCCCAAGTTTCTTCGCTTGCAAGCGCGCCTTTAAAAATTTCATGTAGCCTTAAGATGTTTCGCAGCTGCTTCAAAGAGAGGCAAATTTATCTCAACTTTTGAAAACCTCTTTGAACGAGCAAACTCTCATCATATTTCGACTGACAAGTCGACTCGGAAACGGGACCGGAGGAGTGTACGTGCGGGATTTGCTTCCAGGGTTGCTCGCGGTCTACCTCGCGATCACTGGAAGGTCGCGAGGAATTTGTTGCTTGATCTCCGCCTTCGCGTGCGAAGCTATGCGCGAGCTCACTACCGATTTATCGGTGCATGCGCGACTTGATTGTCATGGGCACGGCTTCGCGGCCACTGGTCGCCGCAAACAACCGCGCCGATACCGATGGCTCATGGTCGGTGCACGGCGCCGGCCGCGGGCTTCAGGGACAATTTTTTGATGGCTCGCGATCGGGCTCATGGTCGCGAGCTCGGTCGCGAAGTTTCGCTTGAATGCTTTCTTGCTCTTCTTCCTGGTAGGGCTCGGGCAGGCTCGCCCACCTCGCCTCGAATGGCGAAGCACCGATTCTTCGGGTTCACCAGACACTTTAAATTGGCCCGCCTTTTGTAGTGCATTCACTTGTACGGCTATTTGACCAATTTGATTTTCCAACATCTTCATATGCTTCCCATAGCCACGAGTGGACTCCAAATGATTTATCTTTTGCCTTGTTGCTTATGAACGACCTCGATTCGTTGCCAATTGTTGGTTGCTTACAACCAACTCACTGATCATGTCTTCGAGACTTGGCTTCCTCGGCTCGAATCGAATTATGAACATTGAAGCTCACCAAGGTTGTTGGAAATTCAATGATTCCTCCGGTTGATGTGGTCGACGTTCTCTGTCTCAACTCGACTCTTCAAAAGAGTGAACTTCTTCATGAGATCGTCATATTTTGAATCACTCAACAAAGAATGCTTTGAACGATGGCGTTCTCCGTTGGCCATTGATAGCTGTTGGCGTACCATCTCCTCTGTACGGCTTGCCTCGCTCATCGGTCGGTTCAATAAGCAGCCCCCGCCGATGCATCTACCATGCTCCTCGCCCCGCCATGTCACCCACCGTAGAATCGTGTGATTTGTTGCTCCTTGGAGAACCCATGTTGTGGGCATCGCCTCAATAGACCTCTGAATCTCTCCCATGCCTCGAATAATGATTCATCGTGGTTTTGGCAAAATGAGAGATTTCGGCGATGATCTTCTGGCTTTCGGCGAGTATTTCGAAAGAAACTTCTGTAAGTTTCCCCAAGTGTCGATGCTAGTTCGGTCCAAACTCTTGAACCAATCTTTCGCCTTGGGTCAGGCAATGAGAAACCAAACATGCAGATCCGGATCGTGGTCTTGTGGCACCCCATTCTGCTTGATGGTGTCACAAATATCGAGAAAAGTTTCGAGATGCGCATTCGTGTCTTCCGTGACTCTCCCCAAACCGCCTCCTCGACCATACCGACTGGGGCGGTTTGAGCTCGAAATTGCTTACATCTACGCAAGGGCCCCAACCGCCTCCTTGAACTGCTCGATGGGATGTCGGTACATGTGATCTGAGGTCTTTCCTCCGGAGGTGGACAATGATTCCATATTCGCCATCCGACGCCGCATCTCCTCGCAGTCGGCTAGCATGCGGTAACTTGCTCGGGAGGAATGCCCTGATTACGTGGATTGGCCGCCATTGCGGCCGCCTCTTTCTCGCCCTCTCTCCTTTGAGAACTTTCGATCTCGGGATCTAATAATATTCGTGAGGTCCCCGAGATCTTGTCGATAAACCACCGCGAGAAGATAGAAATTAGCACTAACAAAAAAATAAAAAAAATAAATAAATAATATAAATATAACTTGAATTAATAACTCCAAATCGTCAAATTATTCCTATGTGATCTTAACAATCCCGGAACGCGCCAAAATTTGATCGCCCTTTTCACACGCAAAAGGTGTAAGATAGGTGTTAAGCATCGTATCCACAGAGATTGTATCACGAAAACATAGAAGCTAGCTCAACGACAATTCATCATTATCCAAGCACAAAATTTGGGTGAGAGGCTTATGGGCTTGAAATTAATCCAAAGCAAAGGTAACCAAGCGAAATATAAATAAAGCAATAAAATCACGAAGATAACTATGAAGAAAGACTAACCCTAGGATGCACCAATCATATCCACAACGACGCTTATCCCGCTTATTATTAACCGCTTTAATCCGACAAGACGGAAGATCACATATATAACCAACAACTTCGATTCGACAATTGCGGTAGTTGATTACTAATTTTCCTATCACGATTCGCCTCTAGAGGAAAATAAGCAACTCCAAAAGGATCACTAAGAATATGCTTCCTACGAATGTCCTATCTCGCCACGACTCATGCTCATTAGTATCATGCATTCGATAACGATCGACAATTAATACAATTACGTAATTAACCGACAACTAGATATGCGCCAAGATTGATCGTAAATCAACACATATAAATAAGCACAATCGAATCATGAATCAATGCCTCGAAGGTAAATAATAATAGCGAGAATCACAACATATAGGATCGAATCATGCAAACCCTGTGGATTAGAACGGAAAACTAGCCGAGATATAATAAACGGAATGAAATACGATTTAACCATAAAACGAAATTAAATATATAAAACCCGTAGGAAGCGTTGGATGAACAATGGTTGGTCTTGAATCCAATCCCAAGCGAACGAACGAAAACAACGAAAACGATCGGACAAAACGTTCCGATCGATAGCGAAACGATAAACTAAACTAGAACAACGTAAAACAATACTAGAATTAAGCTAAAAGAAGATTAAAGACTAAAAGTCAGAAAAACCGAGGAAAACCGAATAAAACGAGTCCGGGGCGCCCAGGTGTGTTGGGCGCAAGGGCTCTCGCCTATTTATAGAAAAGGGTGGAAACCCCAATTTGCGCTCTGCCACAATACCGCCTCACATCTCGCGGCCGCTAGCTCGACCATGAGCCATCTCTCGCTTTCTTCGCCATGGACCTCCTTCGCCGCATGGCACCTCGCGATCGGCTAGCGGTCGCTAGCAATTCCGCACCGGTCGCGAAATCGTCCAGATGAGTTCTCGGCCAAGCTTCGCCGCGGCACGAGGTTGCGGTCGCGCTCGTTGGGTTCTCGCGTGTTTCCTAGCGGCCGCCCTAGCGACCGCTAGGATGGTCGCTAGAATCATGGCAAATTGTATCATTTGCTCGTGCGTGCTTCGCTTCGATTATCAACATATAAACCTACAAAGCGTCGAATGAACACCCAAGAGCGGTGATTCTAGAAATAGATAAAACATTAAGAATCAATACATAAACGCACATTAAACGAGCTAAACTCATCTTCAAATATCAACTATAAACGTGTAAAATGCACGTTTATCAATCCTCGTGATCATCCTCATAGTAAAAAAGGACCAAATCAGCAGGTGGAGCTCTTGAGGGATTTGCACATGTATCATGGGCTTTTGCTAGATTCGCACTGAGGTACCTCTTAACACAATTCCTTGACATATGTGGGACTAATGTCTTGGCATTGTACACAAGGGTGCACCTCGAAGTTCACTAAGATCTATCATCTTGGCTCGAAAGAATTGCTATCCTATCACCTGGTTGCCATCGATGTTGATGAGCTTGAAATAACCTGCTCGTCCTGTGACAATTTGGCACAACGTAGGACGACACCTGGTCTGTTGCTGAATAAGCTGCAAGTATAAAGAATATAGGTGAAACCTTGATCTTTTTTACAATGCAAGTAAGAAAAACACCTAGGCAGTATTAACTTTGTTTGCTTGCTCATTTACAAAGGCATTAAACATAATGAACTTGTTTACCATAGCCAACGCAGGGTCCTTAACGAATCCACTTAGCATCCCTACTGATGACCAATTGTTGAAACTAGACAACTTCTGCCATGCCACCCTGACATCAAATGAGGATGGAAACTTATGAGCACCCGAGGTCGAAAATCCAAACTTCTCCTTCATGATTCGAGGCGTAACATGTACTCTTGCCTAAAGAGATGCATGTTAAAGAATCGGTCTCATTATCAATGGTCATTGTTTAATAAAATTCTATCAACAACGGAGAGTGACCGACAAATCCATCAGTGCATATTGTAATAGTCCTAAGTTCTTCAAATACGCTACGACACGTGGCTAAGTCAAACACTCAAGGCAAAAAAGTCTCTGTATTTTTTCAATTTAGTTGACTCTGTATCAGTACATTAACTTTAGGTTAGGCAAGTCGAGACTGCTCCATTTTTCATCAGTAGGTTGGACTCTATTTTTTGTCAGTTTGAGAACCTGAGTCAATATGACGCTTTCAATTTTGATGTATAAATAGTTAGCTTTAACTTTTTATCAGCCAGTTTTGACTTGATATCGTCAACTTTACTAATTGTCACCAAATTTGACTATTGATCAGTAGTTTTGACATCCAGTTGCCAGCTTTGACTTATGGTCACCAGCTTTAACTTCCAATCGTGCAGCTTTGACTTCTGGTAGCCATCTTTGACCTCTAGTCGCCAGCTTTGACTTCCCAGCATGGGCATCAACTATTGATATAACACTTAATCATATCCTGACTTCTTTGCTTCTAGCAGCCGAGTCTTCAGTATTCGATCTTCATTCTTCAATCTTCGACTTTACTCCAGTAGCTCTGTTTATCAGCATCACTATACTTCAGTCTTCAGACATCAGTTGGCCTGACTTTAGTCTTCAGTACGCGATCCTTCAGTTGAACTTCTATCAGTTGCACTGGTACTAATACTCCTATCAGTATGACTGACTTTAGTACAACGCGAACCCCTTCAGTCTTGGATCTGTCCAAACTGAAAGTTCTTCTGCTGAAACCTGTAACAAAAATGGCTAACTTCGAACATGTGAGTAACATAAGTTACATCAACAGGGCAATCATCAAATATTTTGGGATCTAATCAAAACACACAATTAATAGAATTATTCCCAACAATTTCAGGAAATTTCCCAACAAAACGTAAAGTCAAGATTTATCAACTAGGTTAAATCGTGACTCGTGGTTTTCAGAGAGCTTTTTATGCACATAAACACACGTGTAGTATTTTTAAGTTTCCGTATGATTCTCATTATTCATTTCTAGTTTGAAACCTTAATTTTCAGATATAAATATATTGGCTTCTTTAATTTTTGAAGATAAAATCCGATTCTGTTTTCATTTCTCGGCTTCGAAAATCATTATTATGGATGTGAAATCCTAATTAATGGATGTTCTCACAATTAATCTAGCTCGATAATATCGGGATATTACACCAAAGCATTTAAGGAAGCTATTTGGTTGAAATGCATCATATTCGAAATTGATTTTCTTGATACGGATGTTGTGCTTTTTTCTAAGAGTTAATATGTTATTCAATTGTGTAAGAATCATATAGTTCATGTTAGAACTAAGCGTATTAATATGAGGTTTTATTTTATACGTGACATTATTGATAAAGACATAGTTAAACTTGAGAAGGTTTGTACCGATATTAGTCCTATTGATATGAAACTAAACATTTGTAGGTCGAGAAACTCGTCTCATGTAAAATGATCTTGAACTTTGACATTTGTTAGTCTACCTTTTAATCTTTGTGATATATACAAAAAAATTTCTACAAAACCCATCCTCTGTTTAGTCTTCCTGGATTTATAAGGGGAAAAATTGTTATGTTGTTCTATCTTTGTGATTTTTCCAAGGGAACTAAACGATGATGATGTTTGTTGGTTTTTCTCTTTGATGCACACAACACCAAGGTTGAGCTAAAGGTGGAGAATGTTATTTTTTGTTGGTCCAACACCTAAAAAATCCCAACACCCACAACCTCTGGCAGCCCCATCTCTCTTTAATCTCTCGTTTTGTGCCCTAATTAAAAAGTTGGATGGTGTTCACTCTTGAGAGAGAGATTGAGATAGTCATTGCCTTCATTATTCTAGTGTCATATTCATATATATTGAATAAGCAAAAATGTATCTCTTGACTTTGTCTCATCCTTTGTGGATGAGCTACCTAGTTGTAAGAGGGTGGTTGTGGTTGTTGTTGTGCTAGGTAGATTGACATATTCATTGGAAATTCATGGTTGTTGTGTTACAAGAAAAAGAAAGGACCGCACCTTGAGCCGAGACACAACTAATTTCGTCTCTCTCGCTATTCTTCTACTTTTTTTTTCTAGGGATGGTCTCCTATGAGCGCACGCACAGTGAGACTACTCCTAATTAATTTAATTAATAAATTTTCTTCTACTTTTTTTTCTAGGGGTGGTCTCCTATGCGCGTACGCACAGTGAGACTACTCCTAATTAATTAATTAATTAATTTTAATTAAAATTAATTAATTAAATTAATTAGTTTAATAAATTTTAATTGTAAATTAATAAATAATAATTTTGAATTAATATATCTTAATTTTGAATTAATAAACTCTAATTGTGAATTAATAAATCCTAATCATGAATAAATAAACCATAATTTTGAATTAATAAATCATAATTTTGAATTAATAAACTTTAATTTTGAATTAATAAGCCCTATTTGGAATTAATAAACCCTAATTTTGAATAATAAACCCTAATTATGAATTAATAAATCATAATTTTGAATTAATAATCTCTAATTATGAATTAATAAATCCTAATTATGAATTAATAAATTCTAATTTTAAATTAAAAATTATAATTAAAAATTAATAAATTAAATTATAAATTAACAAAATCTAATTATCCTTACTCATCACAATTAATATATAATTATTTTAACAAAAACAAGGGTGAGCTCACGGTAAGGCGGAGCTCACCCAAGTTTTTGTCTTTTTTCTATTATTGCTCTTTAGTTTTTCCTTCATATCTTGGTTGCTCGTTTGTTTCACTATGTGTGCAGGTACAACATGTCACGAGCAAAGTGGTGAGAAATGGTGCTACTTTCGTTAAAGTTGTTTGTAGAGATGAAGGCGGCATCTTATTGCTGCAGATCGAGTTAGAGGCTGCTACAATCCGTTTTTCACCTCGATGAGGTCAAACATCAGCATTGGAGAAAGATGAATGGACAACAAGGCAATGCCACAATACGTACAAAAGAACATCATTTTTGTTCCACATAATTTGGGGGTGTCTATTAGTAATATAAATATTGTATTATTATTGAAATGATTTAGAAGACTCATAGAAATTGTGAATTCCCTCAAATATCTTGATTTTTTACCACAATAACTCCGATAGGGTCGACCCTAGGTAGGGACCTCCAAAAAGTATCATTTATAGTGAAGAAAAGCATTATTTATAGCGAAGAAAATTATCATTTATTTTTTTACATTGTAAATAAAAACTATCATTTATAGTGAATAAAAGTATTATTTATAATGAAGAAAAGTATCATTTACTTTTTTACATTGTAAATAAAAATTATCATTTACGGTGAAGAAAAATATTATTTATATTGAAAATAGTATCATTTATATTTAAAAAAAACTATCATTGTTCCTACAAAAGGTTGATCCCACAGTACCTCATTTTTTTTTTGTCAATTAAATACAGAAATTTTAAAGGTCGCGTCACGGTGGACTCGAACCCGAGATCTTTGGTATCGGGCATTAACCACTCTACCACTAGACCAACACACGCACACACAGTACCTCATTTTTAACGGATTATCATGATATTTATAGATAATAAGATATAATATCAATATTTGTTAAAGTACTCTATTATTGTAAATATTAGCTTTATTATGTAAAAAAAATTTAACAAAAATCTGTGACTTTATATTGCCATAATTTATTACTCCATCTGTCTACTAAAAAAAGTTGGTGAAACTAGTTTTAATAAAATATAATGAGTTTAAAGTAAATGGAAAAAATAAATAAATAGATTAATAGTTATGGAATTAAAGATGAGTATCTAAATGTATAGATTAATGGATATACAATTAAAAAGATAAGCCATGTTTTTTTTATAAATAAGGAGATAGATTAGAAGTAAAAATATAAAATTTATATGAAGGATCATATCTAAAAATAAAATAAAATAAAATAAAATATTTTTTGTGAATAAATCCAAACATACTTAAGCGAATATATTTTTCATGTATGTGGGAGTAACTATTTATGGATAGAAATAGAATGCAATCACCTTATAAAAATAAACCCCAAAACTGGTGATGGGATTTGGAAGGAAGTTTATTCCCATGAGTTTAATTAAGAGTTAATAGATCTGAAACAAGGATTAAAGATCGAATTATAGCAATCGTAATATAGGAATTTTATATTCTTTAGAATGACTCTTTATGGATATTAGATAAAGTCCAATACTAAACAAAATTTCTTAATTTCTTGATTTATCTCTAATATTCTTATAGGAATGAGGGTGGACTCTGGGTAGGGGTGTCTAAACGGTTTTCGGTTAAAATCGAAACCGAACCGAAACCGACAAATTCGATTAATTGAAAATCGAAAAATTTGGTTATCGGTTCGGTTTTGGGTCCATAATTGAAAAAAAATTCGGTTATTGGTTAACTGATAACTGAACGGTTCGGAACCAAAAACCGTTTTTTATTTTAAATTATTATTTTAATTACTAATTAATTAATTAAAAATTCTAAAATCAATTTTTAATTATTACTTTATTAATTATTTTAATTATTTATAAAATATTTTATCTATTTTTAATCAGTTTCAGTTTTAAATTATTATTTTATTTATTTTATTTGTTTTTATTATTATTTTATTTGTTTTTATTATTAATTCGATTTTTCGGTTAATCGAAAACGAATCATCGGAACCGATCGATTTTTGGTTAACCGAAAATTTAAAACAATTCGATTCGATTTCATTTTTTCAAAAAAATTCAATTCGATTAATCGAAATCGAACCGTTTTACAACCCTAGCTCTGGGGAGAGGTCCCCTTTCTGGAACAAGGTTTAGAAGCAAGATAATTGCGTCTTCCTAATGCAAACCTCCCTCACCGTGCTGCCCTAGCGAAACCATGAAAACCTAGATAGGGTTACGTATTTCATATACATTCCCGAATTTCTTTTATTCTACACCTAGCATTCGATTCCTAATAACATTTCCTTCTTGTCATGGCAAAGAAAGACAAAACTCCTCTGGAAAATGGAGATTTAAACGACGTTTCCAATTACAACGACGCCTCTAATTCCTCCACAGTTTTCAAGACCTTGTTCGGCGAAGCTCCTGGGCAAGACCCCGCTGCAAATTCTCTGTTCTCGGATAACAATCCGTTCCACCGGAAATTTCTGAAAACGCAGCCCCCAATTGAAGGATCGAGATTAGGGCTTGCAGGAAAAGAAAAGAGAGATGCCGAGTACGAGGCTAATTTGGAGGGTTCGGATTTTTCCGAGGTGAAGAAGCCCAAGAAAAGGAAGAAAGATAAAGTCGAGAAAGAAAGTTCCGGCTTTGATGGTGAAGTGGTTGAGGCGAAGAGCAAGAAGTTGAAGAGAGCTAATGAGAAAAGTAATTTAGGCTCTGAATCAGAGGAAACCCCGAAGAAAGATTTTCAGGGAATTCGTGAAAGTGGTGATAAAAATGAAAAGAAGAAAAAGAAGAGGAAGAGAGATGAGGTTGAGGCGGAGTATGAAGCGAAGCGATACGGTATAACTGATGAGATTGATGAAAGTAAGAGCCAAAGTAATGTGGTGGGGGAGAAGAGGAAGAAAATGGAAAATCCAGAGGATGTGATGGTAGCAAAGGAAGGTTTCGATGATGAAAGTAAGTTGTTAAGGACTGTATTCGTCGGGAACTTGCCGCTGAAGTTGAAGAAGAAGGAAATAGCGAAGGAGTTTAGCAAGTTTGGTGAAGTCGAGTCTGTAAGGATTCGATCTGTTCCCATTGTCGATGTGAGTCTGCCTTGGAATCTTGTGCTTCGTTTCTTGGGATTGTTTTGTGTGTGAAAGTGATGGTGGTATTCTCTTGTTTGCAGGGCAAAATGCCAAGAAAGGGTGCTGTAATCACAAATAAAATCAATGAGAATGGAAACAGGTTGGCTTCTAAATTAAACATATTTGACTGTTCATTGTTTGGATTTGATTGGTTTTATGTCGTGAAGGAGATGAATCCGGTCATAGTTTATATGAAATAAGACTAAAAAAGGTACAAGCAACTAGTGGTCTCCCTAACTCACCAAAAAGAGAGAAGGAAATACTGAAAGGGAAGTCGAATATTTTCAATGTGTATTCAGATAGTGTTTAGTGTCTATCAAATTCG
The DNA here is from genome assembly GCA_036937905.1 of Salvia rosmarinus. NCBI lineage: Eukaryota > Viridiplantae > Streptophyta > Magnoliopsida > Lamiales > Lamiaceae > Salvia > Salvia rosmarinus. The sequence continues at coordinate 56,746,856 of CM072822.1, read as the reverse complement.
TCTTATGTGTATTTGCTATCTTAGTTGACTCCTTTATATGCCTGAGGGCCTACAAAACTGTGGAAACATGCTGCTATCTATTTGGTGTATCTATCTGGTGCTAGAATTGTCCATCAGTCCAGCAGACATTAGTGTTGATGGCATGCATATGTGCTTTAGTCCTATCTGTTGCTACCCAGTCCAATTTCATTCAAAAAGTTAGGGTACTTCTCTTCTTCCATAAGAAATTGCCTGCACCTGTTTACTTTTTTTGCAGTGTCAATGCTTACGTTGTTTTTAAAACTGAGGAGTCTGCTCAAGCGTCATTGGCCCATAATATGGCCGTGGTATGTTCCCACCTTCACATTCTTTCTACATTTTAAGATAGATATACACACTCAATTTATATAACACAGTGGGCATCAATTGTTAATTTCCTTGAGTTCAGGTTGGTGGAAATCATATCCGTGTTGACAGGGCATGCCCACCGCGCAAGAAATTGAAGGGAGATAATCCTCTATTGTATGAACACAAGAGGACGGTTTTCTTGGGAAATCTTCCCTTTGATGTCAAGGCAAGATTTTTTATCTTCCAATAGCTGTCTCTTTTGTTTCATGTGTTCTTATTTTAAATTGTTATGCATTTTTACTTTCCCCAGGATGAGGAGATCTATCAATTATTTTCTACTATAAAAAATCTTGAAACAAGTGTCGAAGCTGTACGGGTTGTCAGGGATCCTGGATCAAGTTTGGGGAAAGGCATTGCATATGTGTTGTTTAAAACTGTGGTAAGAGCAGTATATCTAATCAGTGATTCATTTTGTGTCCCATAACTTATGTTTAGTTCTGATTTATATTTCTTTTCTCTGATTTATTTGTTTAATTGTATCATTTTGTTGCATGTGCGTGATTTTGCATTTTCAATTTGTAACCTTGTACCATTTCTTAATGAATTTATGTTATCTGCCGAATAGGGGTACTGTTGTAGGTAAAATGTAAATAATTCTTATACGTTTTGAACCATTTATAGGTCTAGCACTTCTCAATGTATTTTGGATGTGTTGGTATTAGTTGAAAATGCGTCTGTCATTTATTAGTAGAATGGATGTGTCTTAAGCAATCTAATTGTTTTAGAAATCACGCAGAGATGTGAAACCATGTATATTCCTTTTAAGTTGTTGAAATAACAGTATTATAGATTCTTATATTACGATGAACATGAACTAATAATTATGGGTAAACATCACTTAAGAGGAAGTGAGTCAGAATAATTTGCAGTCAGTGGTCTGCTGTTCTCAATTGTCTTTCCCTAAAGATATAAATCAAAAGGAATGGCACATTGGGCTTCATGTGAAAGTGGATAGATATGGGGTTCTACATGTAACTCAATCAATTATGGAACAACATCGATGCTTGTTTTGGGCTGTTTCTGACCTCTGTTTTCTCTATATCTCTAAGTACTCCTTTTCCTTTCTGCAAAATGCTTCTCCATACATGCTGTTCCTTTTGTGTGTTATCTGGGTAGAGTGACTAGGGTGAAGGTTCTTGCATTTATGCTTATTAAGATTATCATGACATATTGAAATCTCAATTATGGGTCCGTGTATTTAGTAACTTTATCCAGTTATTTGCCCTGAATATTTTTTAGCACAAGGCTTCAACATGATCCTTCCTACCTACTTTATGTGATATGGTACACTATCTGAACTATGCAGCAGTGATCCTAGAAGGTCCGTGCCATAGATACAGAATAGTTGATGCTGTGATTTCTATTCACAGTCTCATGGCTTTTGAATCGTCAGTCTAATCTTAGTGAGTATATTTTAGTATGATAGAAACGATAGTCCTTAGGACTTCATTTGCTCGCAGTATCATCTTTTGCCCTTCTATTTTAAGACCTCCACCTATGGTTCCATTACTGCTTTAATAACATGTCTCAGCATAGGAATTCAAGCTGAATTGGCAGCCAACACCACCCTATCCTTATAAAACAACTTATCACCACGTATCTCAAACCCCACTCGGCTTCCCGATTGCTCACGATCTTTCACGACGCTCGTAATATATTCATCCATCTCCATTCTCATAAGACCTCCGTGCATATCCGCTAAGAGCCCCAACTCACCACTCGCCCCCTCCGCGATAGCGCATCACCGCAAAGACATTGGCGCTTCCCGCCTTGTATTCAATAACAAAGTCGTAGCTCAACAATTTCACCACCCATATCATTGTCTTTGGTGTTGCAATTTTACGAGACGATAAATGCTTTAGACTATTATGATCGATCGCACGACAAATCGCTTACCTAATAGATATGGCCGCCAATGTTGCATGACCCACACTAGACCTACCATTTCCTCTCATACGCCGACTTGGCTAGTGTCCTCTCCGACGACGATTTCTTGAAGTAAGCGATAGGGCGTTGGTTACGCATCAAACCGCACCCACCCAAAGGCTCGATGCATCACACTCCACTACAAATTGTTGTGAGAAATCTGGCATAGCAAGAACAGGAGCTTCAATCAAAGCTTTCTTTAATCTTTCGAACCCGGCTTCATCTGTTTGGGCCATTCGAACTTAACCGAGGCTGTCTTCTTCAAAAGAGTAGTGAGTGGTCGCGAATGAGCCCATAATCTTGGGCGAACCTCCCAGTAGTAACCGTCGATCCCAAGAAACCACGACTTCACGGCCCGAACGTGGTCGAGGCCACTCACCACCGCACTAATCTTAGCCGGATCCATCGCCACACCACCTCAGAGATCATGTGCCCCAAGTACTCCACCTTCACACACCCAAATGAACACTTCTTGCGATTAGCCTTAAATTGGTTTTCCTTCGGAATCTGAAGGACTTGAGTCAGATGGTTGTGGTGATCTTCCCAAGAACGGCTGTACACCAAAATATCGTCGAAGAAAACTAACATAAATTTTCGTAAATAAGGCGAAATAAATCATTCATCACCGATCGGAACGTAGCGGTAGCGTTAGTTAAACAAACGGCATTACTAAGAATTCGTAATGCCCATTTTGTGTCCGAAAGCGCTTTTAGACACGTCAGAATCGCCCACTCTTATTTGATGATAGCGAGACGCAAATCAATTTTGAATACACCATCACGCACACCAACTCATCGAGCATCTCTTAAATCACCTAATCGGATACTTGTCCGGAACAGTCACCTTGTTAAGCTCTCGTAATCTACACAAAACCGCCCAACTGCCATCCTTCTTCTTGACTAACAAAACCGGACTAGAGAATGGGCTCGAGCTTGGCCTGATAATTCCGGCCAGCAACATATCCGCCACAAGTCGCTCAATCTCATCTTTTGCATGTGGCCGTGCTGATATGGCCGAACCGATCAGTCCGTCCACGGAACCAACTCAATTCGATGATCCGACGCTTGGCGGAAGGCCTCCCGCCTCCAAAACTTCCTCAAGCTGGCTTTGTAGAACCCGCGCCACTCGAGGGATTCGAATCTGCCAATTTAATCGGCTCTCCATCCATGACCATTGTCCAAATTCGGCGTCTCGCGTTCTTGTCGGCCCCCGGCCCATCGGACTCGACACAACACAGATCCCTTTCGAACAACCTTCCTACCCTTCCATGCAAAAGTCATCGACATAGTTTCCCAATTCACCTTCACATCCCCCAAAGTCGCCAACCATGCCACTCCCATAATTATATCAACACCCCAAGCGAACACATAGCAATCGACGACTATCTCGCACCTCGCACCCACGAGATGTTTACGCAAACCCTCGATTCTCGACGCCTCCGTCACGAGTGGACCCCAAACTTGGCTGTCCTATCCGGTTTCATGTGCGCAAGGGTACTAAGAAGCCGAAATAAAATTGTGACCGCCCCATGTCGATTAAAAGCATTACCGTGCGCCTTGCGTCCTCCCTCGCAATCTCATCGTGCTGGGCTTGAAATTCTGCCATGGAGAACATCGGGCGATCCTCTCCCTCCTTTTCATCGTCGGCGTCTATTGGATCGGCTAACTCCGTTGTTTCCACGAACTCTGCTGGCGAAGTCGATACCTCATCCTCCTCTCGCCATAAAACCCTCAATCGCTTCACGGCACTCATGCCTGGGTGTCTGACTTACAACTGAAACATAACCCCTTCGCCAGAATCGTTATAATCATGTGGAGTTAACCGATCAGTGGCGAGGCTTGTTCGTATTCATCCCCGAGCGCCCAAGGGTGCTTGCTTTGCCCGTACTCCATTGCCGGTCCGCTCCGGTTTCGAATTTGTTCCGCCTCCGAATCGGTGCTAAATGATGGTCTCGGTAGGAGCTAGCGCGAAGGTGCACTAACAATTCGCGGGCAAAATTATCTTCCACGTCTCTTGCTAATTCCATCGTTGTCTCCAAATCACTAGGCCGTAATAACCTGAGCGCGCCTCGTACCGAGTCCGTCAAACCCTTCATGAAATACCCTAAATAGTGTTCGTCCGTGAGACCTGGAACTTGGCCAGCCAACTGCACAAATAAATTGATATACTCCTCCACCGAACCAGATTGTTTAACGTCGGCCAATCGCTCAAAGGGACCCCCTTTGAATCGCGTGTCAAATCTGGATCGGCGCCGAGAACTCCTCCCACGAGTCCCTGGTTTGCGAGGCGAAACCGTTACTCAATGACAGAGCGGATTCCTCCATGGCAACCACCGCCAACGACACCTTCTTTTCCGCGCTTGTGCTGTGAATCTCGAACTGTTGGTTGGCACGGGCCAACCACCCAATGGGATCGACACCGCTGAAAGGAGGCAACTGCACCGCCGTCGCTGCTGGTGAGGGAATCACGGGCGGATCAGTTACCCCCAGACCTTCTGGAGTCGCGCCAATCACCGTTCGTCTCTCGATCGCTTTTGAGATCACTGTCAAAGCTGCCGCCATCTCCTCCAGCGCTTTCTTCATCTCCGATTGATCCTCTTCCAGCTTTTCCAAACGTTCAGTGGCAGATCGCGTCATCATGCACGCGGGAACGGGATCCGGCAGGTTGGAGCAATTGTTAGGAGTAGAAAAGATAAAAACTCCAAACGACAAAGCCGTCCACCAGCCTAGGGCTCAATTTTATTAATACTTCAATAATAATCTCCAAACCCTAATTAACAATTATTTATAGTACTGCTAAGAGGTTTACCAAAATAAACTACCACATAAACTAGAATAAAATAACAAATACTGTGAGATAAAATAGAACGGCGCAAAGGCCTAAGCCCGTCCCCGCCTACGATAAGTCGATAAACTTGAAACGGCCGAGGCCCAGCTTCTTCTGCTAACTCGACCCGTTCCCCATCCTGCTCCCTAACAAAGTGAGTCAGAATAATTTGCAATCAGTGGTCTGCTGTTCTCAATTGTCTTTCCCTAAAGATATAAATCAAAAGGAATGGCACATTGGGCTTCATGTGAAAGTGGATAGATATGGGGTTCTACATGTAACTCCAATCAATTATGGAACAGCATCGGTGCTTGCGTACTCCTTTTCCTTTCTGCAAAATGCTTCTCCATACATGCTGTTCCTTTTTGTGTGTTATCTGGGTAGAGTGACTAGGGGTGAAGGTTCTTGCATTTATGCTTATTAAGATTATCATGACATATTGAAATCTCAATTATGGGTCCGTGTATTTAGTAACTTTATCCAGTTATTTGCCCTGAATATTTTTTAGCACAAGGCTTCAACATGATCCTTCCTACCTACTTTATGTGATATGGTACACTATCTGAACTATGCAGCAGCGATCCTAGAAGGTCCGTGCCATAGATACAGAATAGTTGATGCTGTGATTTCTATTCACAGTCTCATGGCTTTTGAATCGTCAGTCTAATCTTAGTGAGTATATTTTAGTATGATAGAAACGATAGTCCTTAGGACTTCATTTGCTCGCAGTATCATCTTTTGCCCTTCTATTTTAAGACCTCCACCTATGGTTCCATTACTGCTTTAATAACATGTCTCAGCATAGCAACCTCTTCTAATATGAGACATCTTTCTTTTAAGTCGCCCTGCACATGTTCTATTTCTACTATCTTTAAGTGTTGGCTTTTAAAGTGATTCCTGAACTTTTTTATATGTTTCGTGCCTAACTATTTACTTGATTACTTATGAAGGATGCTGCCAAATTGACCGCCAAGAAACGTAACTTGTGGGTTCGGGGTCGTGAGCTTAGGCTCAGTCATGCTAAACCATCCGGCTCTTCGTTGAAGAGGATGAACACTTCAGAACCACCGAGCAGTAGCGCTAAGAAGTTTGCCTGTGCTTCAAGAACTCCGGATGGTGTTTATAAGGAGAAAGCAAAGGCAAACGTCTCTTACCAAGGGTTGCATGCAAGCAAATCCGGTGGACAGAAGAAAGTCCGTACAAATGTAAGTACTCTTTCTGCCAAATCAAAACCTCAACCTGCTAGAGAGAAGAGTTCTGGAATGAAGAAAAGGCCGTCAGTGGCTGCAAGGAAGGAAAAGGCTCTACAGGCTGCTAATGCTTGACGTAGCTGGAGCAAGCGAAGCTCGGTAATCAAGCCCCAGAGTGGTGGGCAAAAGAAGAAAGCAAGAACATTCAGGTAGAGGAATCTAGGAGGTGTTCTTGTTGGACCACAAGATTAGGAGAACCTGTTGATCTTATTTCAACGAGGTGCAACTAGCGTGCTCTCTCTCTCTCTTTTTTTTTTTTCTCTTTTTTATTTTTCTCTGTGTTTCCTCTATTCATCTTTAACAGAAAGAAAAAAACATGAGACATACAAGATAGAACTGCTCTGTTTGCTGAATTACTGGAAACAGTTGGGTTGAAATTAGAAATATGAAGTGGCGTTGCAGATGAAAAGGAATCATTTTGTATGCGTGTATTGGTCTAGTGGTAGAGCGGTTAATGTCCGAGGTCAAAAGATCTCGTGTTCAAGTTCACCTGACGTGGTTTTTAAATTTCTGTATTAAATTGACAAAAAAAAAAAAATCATTTTGTAATTCCCAAGAATGAGCTTGTCTTATTCACTTTAATTTTTAAATTTTATTCTCTATTCTTGTATATTCTCAAGCTGACGATTTCGTCTTCCTCGCTTATACTTGGAGTGCTTGTGAATGATCTAATTAAATACTCCTCCGTCCCACCCAAGATGGCTCCTTTTTTTTGACTAGTTATTTAGGAGAATGGTATAAAGTGAATAAAGTGATAAAAGTAGGTAGGTCTCACAATTTTGAAGAGATAATTATTTCCAAAAAGAACGTCTTATCTTGGGTGAGACATTTCAAAAAGAAAGCGATCATCTTGGGACGGAGGAGTACAATTCTTACTTCGCTAACGAGAGACATAGATTAAAGATTGGACTAATCTGTAATTGTCATTACAAATCTAAACTCAAAAGCTGTAATCTGCAGATCATCTCACGAATGCTTATAATATCATAAATGTGTAAATGATACAACAATTTTAAACTGACCTATGGCCTCTGACGACATGATCCTCGACCGTGTTATGAATACACAACCCACTCCCAATGGAAGAACCTTACAAATCGTGGTGATGCTAAATGATCTTATGGTCCCAGTTTATGGCTAAAGCAACGAAGCATTGGACTGCCCTGTAATAACCATATGAGATATTGCTAACCATGATGGAGCCAAAGGTGATCGTGATCAGAGACAGTGCCAAGGGTTATATTACATCGGAGCCGTTGACTGCAGCAGCATCATTTGCTTTTGTTGCCTATCAGCGTGGGTGTAACAGAGACCACGCCTATGAGAAAGAGAGTGGCCAAAGACTGGAAGTCATACAGGTCACCGACTGACTGTAATTCACCAAGAGCTATTCCAGCCTGCCCCAAACATAAATTAGAAGAGTCGCTCTCCAGATTCTTCTCATTACTAAATGCAAGCACAGTTGCTGCTACAAATATTTGCTAAATACTACTGCTACACTCAGGTGGTCTAGTATTTTTTTTTTTTTTTGTATAAGTGATTGATAGACAAATTTGCTTATTAGCTTCATGCATACACATGAACTCCTCGACCAGACTAAAATATACCTTTTAGTCATTTAATTTCAATCCATGTCAACTTATCCTTATATGATGAATGAAATTAATGATTGGACCTTACTAGACCACATCACTATCGCAAGAAGGGACTTCATGATGAGTTGTAATTGAGGTGATGTCTAAGAATGACCACAATTTTGACAAAGTAGAAATGAATTCTTAGAATTGGCATACCACTAGGACCATACCGCTTCCAATCCAAATTCTTTTGTCATCTCATTTTAAATCTATCTCTAGATAACTTATAAAAATCACATATGCAAGCCAGCGTGTGGGCGTTCTGAGATGAAACTCCCACTTCTCAATAGATTAAAATGTTTTATTTAGAAATCTCATCTAACAAACTTATGATATACAGTGCAAACAAGCCACGCGTGTGGATGTTTACTCACAATGTGTATCACTTTGTTTAGAGATTTAAAAGTGGAGGCATTGACATCTTAATTTTAGAAAATAATATGTCGGGTTTCTTGCTTAGTCATTTTGTTTCAAAAGGTTTGTCCATGCATCACGTAATCCTAGCATGCTTTCTATAGAACTCAACATGTAAAACATGCTCGCAGAATTCAAAAATATGCTTGAAAAACGCAATAAACCTAGCATGCTTACTATGCTCATCCAACCACGAAAACATATAATATGTTTATCTACGTAATTAAAAATACATAGCATGCTTCTGCATAATTTAAACATCCACAACATGCTTTGAACGATAAAAATAAAATTAATTCGTTCATCGCGGCCCACTCGTGGATCCTGTACTTCCCTGCCTAATTTATTACATAAATTTGCAAAGTACAGATCTTCAAAATTCTCGAAAACGGGCCTCGCGTGCACGGGCACAGACCGGATTCGTCAAAACTGGATTTGGACCGAAAATTGGAAAATGGGTCGGAACAGTGGATCGGGCTGGATCGGGTCGAATCGAACCGGCCGAAAACCGAGTCTGGCCAAAATCGGGCGGGTCGGCCAAGATGGGCTGGGCAGCGTGCTGAAGGCAGCATGACCAGCAGACGCCAAAGACCATCCGCCGCCCGCCTTCCCGCCTCGACCGACCGCCGCCGAGACCGCCGAGGAGCTGCTGCCGGGCGCCGCGTCGTCGAAGCTGCCGAGAAAACTACGCGCAACTTGCGCACTAGAGCTGCCAGCGCCGCACGACGGGCACCCGCGCTGTCGCCCGACCCGCCGCCTGCGCGACCCGCCGAGGCCGCCGAGGAGTCGCTGGCGCTGCCGAGGTCGCCCGCACGGAAACCGCGCCCTCGACACCCGACCGCGCCAACACCGAACGCCGACACCCGTCGAGACCTTCGCCGATGCCGCCCGATGCCGCCCGATTTGCTGGCCATCCGTCGAGACCCACACGCAGGCTGTCGATGGGTCTGCACGCGACGCCCGCCGAAGCGTGCACACTCAACGCCGAGGCATGCCGAGGCATCCACGCGAGAATCGCGCGCCACGCACGCCCGGTGCCGCCGAGACATGCCGCCGACTACGCCGATGTTCCACCAAATTGTTCTACTTAGTCGCCGCAATGCACGAGGTCCCTATAAGCGTGGTAAGGTCGACTCAGTCGAATCTCTCGAGGAAGACTTAACATGGCTTATGATGTGTTACGATGAAAGCGGTAAATCTAAATCCTAAACTTGATTGGGGTGATGATTAACTAATATTAACAGAAATTAAACACGCAGAGGCGATTGACGATTGTTCAAAGCAGTTCAATGGCAACAAGAGTAATTCAAGATTGTGAGAGATACTAGGGTATTAGGGTTCTTCGCCTTGATTAATTGATTTATGCTTGATTAAGAAATCTACCTATTCATGCAATCCTCAAACCTCAATCCAAACACTCGACTTTCGTTCCGTGGATTAAACCTAGGCTATCAAATTTCACAAATACATACACTATTAGAGTACCCGTTTCCGGTAACCTCTAACCCAATTGATTCCTATGATGCAACGTATCTATCTCTCGATAATACACGAAACATAAACAATTAAATGGTGATTAATCACTTAGCAAATTCCTATCATGCACGTATCTATCTCTCGATAATACACGAAACATGAATAATTCAATAGAGATCAATCACTCAACGAGAAAACCACAGAATTCATTGGTATACTCAATCAAAACAAATAATCAATCAATCAATTTGAATCACCCAACCCTAGAGGAAAATTAGTTCATGCTCATTTCACGGATCAAACAATTATAATCGATAGAAATCATTATCCAATAATTCAACAGAAGAAAAATGGAATAACAATTCTTACAATCACAATAGTCGTTGATGAATTTCTTCAATCAAAGCTCTTGAATCAAACAATTGCCAAAAGAATTACTTGGAAAATAATGTGAACAATAATTTACGTGGGAAAGCCGCGTCCAAAAGAAACTGACGAATGAAATATAAAAATTAGAACTAGGTTTTTTTTCGGGGTTTTAACTATATATATAGCGCTTGAAAAACCGCACCCAGCGTCGGACGGAGCCCAAGCGCCGGACGCGAGGCCTTCAGAACAAGGCGAGATCAATGTCGCCCAGCGCCGGCTTGCTCGGCAGCGCCGGACGCGGGCGCGCGTGGAAAACAGAGGCCAAGCACGGGCGCGGGCTGTCTCGGGCGGCTTCAACTCGATTACCGGCGCGGACGCAAGCCGGCGCGGGCGGCAACTCTGAACTACTTCATCTCGGGAGCCGGCACGGGCGCAAGCCAGCCGGACGCATGATACAACAGACGCGAGGCGCCCCTAAGAGACACGGCACCCTAACGGGACGCAATCAGCGTCGGACGCGGATGCCTCTTCCAATAGCGACTTCACGTGCGTTTTTATGCTCAAAATGTTTAAACGAACATTCCTACACAAAACAAAACGAACATGATTCCAATAAAAAGATATTCAAAACTAAACGAATAGGAATCAAATCGTCGAAAACAAACAAAGAAAAACACAACAAAAACATGCAAAACAACTCTCCCACACTTAACTCTTTGCTTGTTCTCGAGCAAATTTTAGTTTCTTGAAAAGAATGGTACACAACAAATCAATGCTTCAAATAGAATCAATCACATATTCCCATCCTTTCAACGCATCTTAATAATGTAGTTCTCAATATAATGATCCTCATTCATCAATACAAACATGTGACTTATCATAGAATAGTTGTGCTTCGACTCAAATACGATTTCAGAAATCAATATACAACTTATATGGTTCCCTTTCATGTAAGATATCCCAATGACAAAATCAAATAAGAACTTGTGGAACTTAAAACCGATTATAGGACAATGATCGTTGGGTGGAAACTTCAGTTGTACACTCGAGTATCCTAACGTGATATCTATACCCATAGCAAATAGTCTCCATTCGAGAGACAACATGAGGAAGAGGGTAGAGCCCCTTATTCAATTTTAAGCCCACTTATTTCACAACAACATCAATTTTTTATTTTTATTTTTTATTTTTTTTGTCCACTTTTTCTAGAAAGATCATCCAAGAGACGGGTTCCATTTACGAAGCATATGAAATCCGATCACACACCTTGTCTAAACACAGCTTCCTAATCATGCCCCACAGTTCAAATTGACACCTAAGTTTCATCAAACTAAAAACCATATACCAAGATGCAAAGAAATTCAGATCAAAACGCAATTAATTCAACTTAAAGCATAATTCTTCATACACCATTGATTTTAAGAAGATAAAATCGTCTCTAATCCAAACAAAAAGTTAAGAAACGACAAAACACAAAAAAGACAGAAACGACAGAAAACAAACAAACCAAACCAAACGATACCCCCCACACTTAAAACAGGCAAGGTCCTCATTGCAGATGAATATAAGAGTATAGTAGAGGCGACTTCCCTGAAATTGATGAAATGGAGCGGCGGGGCAACAAAACCGAAATAAAACCTGCCAAAACATCAAACAAAGACAAACAAAACAACAAAAAGCAAAACGAAACAACAAAGATAGAAAAACACATACACCAATAGTGATGAATCACTATTGGTCGACGCAACGATGGTGGAGGTGGGCGCCATGAAATGCAATCAGCGTTCCATCGATCTTGAAGAGCACCATGCGGCGATTACGCTCAATCATCTGCTGGTTATCTTGATCCCGGTACCGGTTACGCTCATGCCATAATCGCTTACGCTTTCGTCGAGACGTTGATTTTGCTGATCAAATCTAGAGTAGATGTCTTGACGAAACTCTGTCCAGTGACCGGCTAATTCACTCCTAAATTGTCCCAACTCTTCACGTATGAAATTAAACCCTTGCCCTGAAGCTCCTTGATGTGAAGCGAACTATGGATGATTAGGGTCTGCATCGCTCTGAATCGGCTCAGTATCCTCTCCTGCATCGGTATGCTGATCGCCTTCTTCATCGGATGCAAGAGTGGTGTCAAAAATGATCATGTCACCTGAAGGTGCATGAGATGGTCCTGCAGCTGCTGCTTGAGCTTCGGCGAGCTGCGCATGCATGTATCTCTTCACACAGTTCCTCATATCATGTGGTACAAGGGTCGTCTCATTATAAGCAAACGGGGCGCCTCGAAGCTCACTAAGGTCAATCCTCTTCGGTCTTATCAAATCTTGCCCAGGAATGTGTGTGCCCTCATTACTAATTATCCTCAAATGCATAGATAGCCCGGTGGGGATTTGGCACAAGGTAGGCCGACATTTCTTCTGTTGAACTAGCGCAAATGATCCCAAATGAAGAAAGTTGGGCTAACTTTTGTCTTCTTTCTTTCGCACAGTGAGAAGGAAGACCTCAAAGAGATTAACCTTGTTAGCTCGCTCATTTCAAGATATTGAAGGCGATGAATTTATGAACCATCGCCAAAGTCGGATCCTTAATAAACCCACTCGGCATCCCAACCGATGACCAGTTGTTAAACCAGATAACTCCCCGCCACGCCTCGACATTAAACGAATGAGGTACATCACGTGCACCTGAGGTTGGAAATCCAAACACACCCTTCATAACACGAGGGGTGACAACATATTCTTGCCCCAATAGACGACAGGTCATAGTGTCAGATTCATCATCAAAACCCATCGTACAATAGAATTCAACTAACAACGGAGAATACCCAGGTAATTCCATCATAGCATACTGAAGCAGGCCTAAATTCTTAAGATATTTCTTAATCCTATCCTCAAGACCCAAGCTTTGCATCAATTCCCAATTAAATACACGCGGATGAGTTATTTCTTGATGAATAAAACGACGATGAAGAGTACCTTCCACAAGATTATAGATGGGAAAAGCTGCTGAGTACATGATGCTGATATCTTCTAAGGGTTCCTCCATTGGAACATCGTCATCTCGTGGATGACGCGAGCTGGATCCGGCTAGATTCTTCGTACGAACCATATTGATATCTGTATGGAAGGTTCTGGGCAAGGGCGAGTGAAACGCCGGATAGAGCCGAGAGGGCGCCGGACTCAGGCTGAGAGAGCGCCGGATTCAGAAAAACTTCATACCGGGCGCGAGGATTGAGGTAGCGCGGACGCTGCCTGAGCCCGACGAGAAGGCGAATAGCGAGGCGGGTCTTTGGAGCTTAAGCGCGGACGCGAGGTCGGGCACGGACCGAAAGCGAAGTCGGGTGAAACGCCGGACGTGGAAGAGCGCCGGACGGAGGCTAGGGAAACGTGGAGGTGGTAGCGCCGGATGGAGGGCGTGCAACGCGGCGTTGGGCGCGGCGTTGGAAAGATTGAGCACCGGATGGGGTAGCGCGAGCGCTGAGGCGATTCCGACCAAATTGTTCTACTTAGTCGCTCGCAATAGCACGAGTTCCCTATAGCGTGGTAAGGTCGACTCAAGTCGAATCTCTCGAGGAAGACTTAACAGGGCTTATGATGTGTTACGATGAAAACGGTAAATCTAAATCCTAAACTTGATTGAGGTGATGATTAACTAAGATTAACAGGAAATTAAACACGAGATTTATTCAAACGATTGTTCAAAGCAGCGGTTCGGCAACAAGAGTAATTAAAGATTGTGAGAGATACTAGGGTATTAGGGTTCTTCGCCTTGATTAATTGATTTATGCTTGATTAAGAAATCTACCTATTCATGCAATCCTCAAACCTCAATCCAAACACTCGACTTTCGTTCCGTGGATTAAACCTAGGCTATCAAATTTCACAAATACATACACTATTAGAGTACCCATTTTCGGTAACCTCTAATCCAATTGATTCCTATGATGCAACGTATCTATCTCTCGATAATACACGAAACATAAACAATTAAATGGTGATTAATCACTTAGCAAATTCCTATCATGCACGTATCTATCTCTCGATAATACACGAAACATGAATAATTCAATAGAGATCAATCACTCAACAGAAAACCCTAGAATTCAATTGGTAAACTCAATCAAAACCAATAATCAATCAATCAATTTGAATCACCCAACCCTAGAGGAAAATTAGTTCATGCTCATTTTACGGATCAAACAATTATAATCGATAGAAATCATTATCCAATAATTCAACAGAAGAAAAAGGGAATAACAATTCTTACAATCACAATAGTCGTTGATGAATTTCTTCAATCAAAGCTCTTGAATCAAACAATTGCCAAAAGAATTACTTGGAAAATAATGTGAACAATAATTCGCGTGGGAAAGTCGCGTCCAAAAGAAACTGATGAATGAAATATAAAAATTAGAACTAGGTTTTTTTCGCTTTAACTATATATATAATGCTTGAAAAACCGCGCCCAGCGCCGGACGGAGCCCAAGCGCCGGACGCGAGGCCTTCAGAACAAGGCGAGATCAAGGTCGCCCGGCCGGGACGCGCGTGGAAAACCGAGGCCGGCGGGGCGCATGCCGCACGGACGCGGCCTGTCTCGGGCGGCTTCAACTCGATTGCCAGCGTCGGACGCAAGCCGTCGCCGGACGCGGCAACTCTCTAGACTACTTCATCTCGGGAGCGGCGCGACGCGGCCATTCTCCGCGGTTTCAACACGGCCCCGGCCGGACGCATGACGGCGTCGGGCGGGCGCCCCTGAGACACGGCACCCAGCGTCGGACGCAATCAAGCACCGGACGCGGGTGCCTCTTCCAGCGCGACTTCACGTGCGTTTTATGCTCAAAATGTTTAAACGCGAACATTCCCTACACAAAACAAAACGAACATGATTTCAATAAAAAGATATTCAAAACTAAACAAATAGGAATCAAATCATCGAAAACAAACAAAGAAAAACACAAAAAAAACATGCAAAACACCCAGCCTCGCCGAGACGCTCACGCCTGTCGCCCGATTCTTTGCCAGATCTGCCGAGAAGCTACGTACATCTGCCGAGAGGCTTCTTATGCGGCCGAGCACACTCGGCGTCTGCGTCGCCGCCGCACGCCTCACGTCGTCGCGGCCGTTTCCGGTCGATCTCACATCATCTCGTTCTTCGTGCTCTTTGTCTTCGTTCCTCTTTTACAGATTAGATTTACAAAAATAAATCCTAATCTAACCACGGATTTTCTCGTGATGAAAAACGAAATCCGACAAAAATTAAAACGAGTCACGATGAACGACAGATCCATAATTAATTAATTGTTCACGTTATAATCAAACGTGAATTAATCCAACAGAGCCAAGATACTGATCCCAGGCTCTGATACCAATTGTAGGGAAATCTGATTTTAACTCTATCCCGATGATCTATCTTTGATGTTTAATTCACCATACGTTGATTATATTCCTATCATGCACCTATATAATTAATTGCAACACGTTGGTGTTTTCTCGTGTTTACCTGCGAATTTGTCAAGAAAGGAATTGGATCAAGACTCGTGCTTTGATCTTCTGAACTGTGTCCCGATTGCCTAAACTCAATGTTGAGTGAGGACAATCTATGGAGAGTACTGCAGAAATTCACCTTCTCCTCACCTAGAGATTTTCGAAAATTCTAACTATATGAATAGTATATTTCGAAAATTTCTTTCTCTTAGATTAACTTTTGATTTTCTCTCACCTTATATTTATAATGCAACCTTAGATCCCATTTGGATAGGATCTCTGCATATCTAATAAATATAATAATATCTCTTAAGATAGAGATAATCAAAACAGAATCCCTATGGGACTCTAAGGGAGGTGGACGAAATTTCTCATAGTTACAGGCCTGGATGGGCCAGCCCAGGGATCAAATGCAAGGAATAAAGATGGACCTCAAATAAATTAATTATCTTATGTTCAGCCCAGAACATAAATTAATTCATAAACATTTATTCATACCACTAGAGAATAAATGCTGACTTACCCCTTTATTTTCGAAGTTGAGTCGGGCTCGCACTTAGACTTACCGAATCCCCGTATTTAAGATATCGCACGTCCATTAATTATTTACGCTGCTCGATTGCTTAAAATAATTAATTACTTTAATTCCTAAAGTAGTACCACTCAACCTTATTATTGTACTTGAGATAACTCAACCTGCAGGGTTTAGTACATTAAACCTTTTGAGCTCCTTAAGGGGACGTCATCATCCTCAACGGATACAGTGACTCGATACAGGCAACTAGCATGACATACAAGCATTGCCACCACCCAAGATGCAGAGAATATTGGGTTATCTCATGTAACCCTCACCCATAACAAGTCAAAGTGATGGTCAACAACTCATACTCACCTAATACCTTATCGAGGTTTAGATCAACGTAAAATCACCGAGATCTAGATTCTTCACGACGGTCAGATAGAAGAACTCATCTCACTGTGATCCATCAATACGTCGAGGCGTGTCGGTATGACAAACAACTAAGTCAAGTCACTTCTTATCTATACATAGCTTATACCGACAACTCGTCCTCAAGTTGTCTCGGTTGTGATTCTTTTATATCTTATTAAGCTTGACCAATCATACCAGACTTCGTGATCTACAACACAATTGTATGATCTAACTTATATATGAGATAAAGGGACATACATATGCAATCAAGTAAACAATTCAGATATGAGATTGTAATAGTGGTAACAGGAATCATTGTATACAAGCTCAACCAAAACTGCTTTCAGTAAACAAATCCAACACGAGAAACTCGTCTCATGTCAAATGATCTTGAACTTTGATATTTATTAGTCTACCTTTTAATCTTTGTGATATGTACAAATATTTTTCTACAAAACTCGTCCTATGTTTAGTTTTCCTGGATTTACAAGGGGAAAAATTGTTCTGTTGTTCTATCTTTGTGATTTTTACAAGGGGACTAAAAGATGATGACCTTTTTGTCATTTTTTATTTGATGCACACAACACCATGGTTGAGATAAAGGTGGAGAATGTTATTCTTTGTTGATCCAACACCTAAAAAATCCCAACACCCACAACCTCTGGCAGCCCCATTCTCTCTTCTCTCTTTAATCTCTTGTTTTTTGCCCTAATTAAAAAGTTGGCTGGTCTTCACTCTTGAGAGAGTGATGAAAGTAGAAGAAAACAAGATAGAAATATAGAAAGGAACAAGATGGAAATCTACTATAATTCCTTTATTCTCATTCACTTGTATGGGAGACGTACAAGTATTATTTATAGAAGTAAAATAGAAAAATGAAAGCCGATAACTAATCCTAACAATATTGTAACAAACTCATAACAGACAACAAGATATTTAACATCCTCTGATCCACATGTCACAACGATTTATACTTCATGCACCATGCAGAAAACTATGTTATTTTCTCTTGCTTCTTTCTTTGCTTGCTTCTGCATATACACTTCACACTCTCTTGCTTGATTCTGCATCGTCTGCATTGTCATTATCTTTATACCCCTCGACAAGCTAGGCATGGTGGATTTCAACCATCCCAAGCTTGAGTAATAAACAACGAAATGGAGGTCCAAACAAACTTTTGGTGAACATATCTGCAAGCTACAGGTTAGTCGACAAATATGTAGGAAGAACGAAGCCATTCTTGTAGTAATCTCGAACAATGTGGCAATCAATATCAAGATGTTTGGTGCGTTCGTGAAAAACTTGATTCTTAGTAATGTGAATGGCAGCCTGGTTGTCACAATAAAGAGGAATGGGTCTAGGAATGGTAATGGAAAAATCAGTGCACAAATAAGATAGCCAAAGCAATTCCCGAACTGTAATGCTAAGAGCTTGATACTCAGCCTCAGCAGATGACACAAATACCGTGGTTTTTTTTTTTGCAGCGCCAAGAAATAAGGCAATGACCAAGAGACACACAATAACCAGTCAAAGATCGATGAGAATCATGACAAGATGCCCAATAACCAGTCTTGGGCCCAACAGAGTTGCGACGTTAAGGTATCAAAGACTTACAATCCATTATTGCTGTTGTAGATGGTCTAGTTGATTACAAAAACGTGGGCACGATCGAGTCAGAACTGAGAAAGAAAGACTCGGGCAAGGGCAAAGACAAAGAGAAAGGCAAGTTCGGTTTGAGGGGGAAAAGATGGTCCGATTATACGAGTGATACTGATTCGGACGAGCCGAGTCATCACGTCGGGGGAAAAAAGAAGACGAGATGCTTCATTTGCAATGGCGACCACCGCATGAAGGATTGTCCGAAAAAGGAGAAGTTGAATGCGCTTGTTGCTGAAAGTGAGATGGACGAGGAAGTCGAGCAACCTTTCAGGTATTTGAGAACGTGTATAGCAGCTTCCCAGTGATGTTGACATGGAGTGGATATAAACTGACTTAATTGTCGGGCTGCATAGCCGATATCTAGACGAGTAAGGTTCAAATAAAGAAGCTTACCCACCGGTCTTCTGTAAGAATCAGGATTGTCCAGAGGATGAGATGAAGAACTAGATAGAGCATGACTAGTAGGAAGATCAGTAGGAGTAGAACGAGAACCAAGAAGACCAGCTGAGGCTACGAGGTCCAGAATATACTTACGCTGATTAAGTGAAGTCCCTAAAGACCCACGAGCTAATTCCATACCTAGAAAATATTTAGCTATGCCGAGATCTTTGATAGAGAACGCTCTGTCCTGATAATCCTTAACTTCAGCAATGATAACTTCACTAACACCTGTAAGTAAGATATCATCAACATAAACGAGCAAGCATATAAAGGATTGGCCTGATCCCTTGGTAAAAAACAGTGATCATGTGGTGATTGAGTAAAACCATAGTTGAATAACTTTAAACATAATTCTGCATTCCACTCTCTTGAACCCTGCTTTAATCCATATAAACTCTTGGTTAGTTTACATACTTGTCCTTGTTTAGCCTTGGTGTATCCTGAAGGGGGAATCATGTACATTTCTTCATGAAGAAACCCATGTAGGAATGCATTATTGACATCGATTTGATGGATTGGCCAGTTGTTTATTGTAGCTACTGCAATAAAAAATCTCACACTCACGAGCTTAGCAATAGGTGAGAAAACTTCTGTATAATCAATACCAAATTCCTGATTATAATCCTTGGTAACAAGCTGAGCCCTGTACCTCTCAATGGTACCATCAGCACAAAGCTTAATCTTATCAACCCATTTACACCCAATAGGTTTCTTTCCATAAGGTAAATCTACAATGATCCATGTCTCATTAGACTCCAAGGCATTGAGTTCATTCTCCATTGCTGAAACCCATTCTTTATTCAAGCTTGCAGTTTTGTACGAAGATGGTTCCTGAATATTGCCAATCTTGATGAGAAAAGTTGTATATTGAGGTGTGAGACAAGGAGATATACAGTAGGGAAAAGTAGGAGGAGTCATCATAGAACTTGAAGCAGTGATATGTGACACCGAAAAATCACTCCCATGAATATAATCATTCAACCACACATGGGGTTTTACTTGTCTAGACTATGTTCTATGTGTGATATTATCAACATCCTCAGCATCAGATGTAGGGATCTCAACACCAGAAGTAGAGATTTCACTCGTAGTGGGCAGCATTGAACAAGGTTCATAAGAATAATTAATGTTGTCAGAACAGACATAAGGATATTCAGCAAAAGAATCCATTTTCTCATGTGATGAACCTACTTCTGTGTTTGAGTTGGAAGAATTCTGAAAATGATAGTTATGAGATATAAATTTCACATGTCTTCTAATGAACACCTTAGAATTGTCCATATCATACAATAGAAATCCTTTGTGAAAAGCAGCATACCCCAAGAAAACACACTTCAAGCATCGACTATCAAATTTTCATCTATTTGGAGAATTATCAACTGCATAAGCTAGACATCCAAATGGATATACTGTATCCAGAGAAGGTTCTTTGCCATATAACAAAGAGAATATACACCCCATTCTAGAACTTGGCTAGGTATTCGGTTCAGCAGCCATGTTGCCATAAGCAAAGCATAAGACCAGAATTTTTGAAGGAGTTTACTCTCAAACATCAAGGCACGTGCTATCTGTAGCAAACTTCTATGCCTACGTTCATTATTCTATTTTTCTGATGTCACAGCCCGGTTTGGCTAACCCTTACCGGACCGTGACTCGGGTTTGGGTTAAGTGAATATGAAGAGAATAAGGTTTTCAACTTATTTCATCTACGAAGAAATATAGATGTTTCAAACAGAAACGAGAATCATGATAGAGCAAACCGACTTTTATATATATATAAGAAGGTTTCATGGTTCCAACAAAACCGCATGACTTTAGCAAAGCTTAACAAAGTAACAAAGATAATGAGTCTCAAGAGTTTAGCGGAATAAAGCGTGTGAGACATGCATGTGAAGATGCATTCTCAAGGTGAACCAAAAGTACTTCAGACGTCTTGACAAAGGTTCCGCCAACTCCCGCCTGCTCCATCACTCCGCTCAACCCGCATATTTAAAACAAATATGCGGTGAGTACAAAGATGCACTCGGTGGACACATGCCAAAACAT
Source organism: Salvia rosmarinus (assembly GCA_036937905.1). Classification (NCBI taxonomy): domain Eukaryota; kingdom Viridiplantae; phylum Streptophyta; class Magnoliopsida; order Lamiales; family Lamiaceae; genus Salvia; species Salvia rosmarinus. The sequence goes on along the minus strand of CM072822.1, from coordinate 56,726,011 downwards.
TTTATACTTTACCAAATATTGTCTTACTTCTTCACGATGAACACACGGGTTTTATTTGAAAAGGCATTGTGCTTACTAAATACATTTTCATACTTTCTCAAAATATCGCCACAAGCATTTTACATCACCACAACGTATATTCCAAGTCGACATATGGATTAACGCACGGAGAGGCCTCCTTCACCCGGGCGCACGATCGACCGCGCAGTTCGAGGTCAATCATCCGACCTTAACTCGGTTCGTGTCAAGTGTACACAACCCTAAGCTAGGATTCCCCTTCACCTCCAACAGGATCCGAATTGTAATACTTTTCCTTGCCTGTGCAACCCGAATGGACATATACAAAACATAAAACATTTTTGCGCACAATATCATACTTTATCATTTGCAGAAAAACAGTAAAGCAATAACAGTAAAACATTTTCCAAAAAGCTCGTAAATGGTTTTGATAAGAAAACCCATCTCGGGAACTTAAAGTTCCTACGTCACTAGAAATTAATTGTCGTCATCTTTCTCCTCTGAGAAGGACCCTTTTTCAACGTGAGAAACGAGGTTTAGTACATCGCTATACTTTTCGATAATCATCGATCCGAAAACAACGGAGTTACTACATCAATTCTTTTCACGTGTCATATCATATATATCACGTATCACGAGATGTCATATTCTATTATTTTCATAATTTTCAAAAATTCCACATATATATACATATTTTGAAAATTTTCTCATAATATATATTAATAATATGATATAATATTCATCATATACAACTTGTTCATCAATATTTTATGCTTTAGTAAATTTCGAAATTACCACCCCATAATATTTCATATTTTTTCAAGAAATTCCACATAAAATCATAGAATTCTAATCATGAATAACTATCATTATTTCATGTTCAAAACAACAATTAAAATTCATGTACATCAATATATAACCTATGCTTATTTTTGGTCATAACATAGTACTTTTAATTCATACTTAACTTTGTATTAAAATCATAATACATGCTTTATGAAATTTTCGGTCATTATTAGAACCTTAGGATAAAATTTTATTTTTTTCCATATCATATATTATAATATTATCATGTAACAATATCATATTTGAAAAGTCAAAGTTTTCAACTTAGGATAAGATATCATTTTCAAAGAGTTTTAAAAATATTTCCAACCTTATATTAAGGTCAATAATTTCGGCTATGATCATTAAAACCTTAGGTTACTTGTTTAATTTGATAACCATCTCTACTTTACACCTAATATACCTTATCTTTATAATTATGACCCTCATTAATAAAAGCATGATATTTTTCATCATTTTCACACTTAAAATTCAAAGTTTTCGGCCCTTATTATAATAATATGCCAAATATTTTATTTTTCTCCAATTAATAGCTATATGACATAATAACAATCTTAGATGATAAAATAAATCATAGAAAAATTAATTAAGGTCATTTCTATATACTTAAGTAAAGTTATCGGCAACTAATTCGAAATTATGAATAAATTATCAAACCATTATTCTTTTCATAACCAATATTAATTTCATGTTTAATTACATAAATATAATGATATTACATCATAAAATAAATTTTTGGAACATTTCTAAGTAATTTTCCCAAAAATTTCGAAACTAAGGTTTTCAGATTTAATTTTCATAAAATTCCATTCTTACCTTATTTCTTTAATTTCGAAATTTTTATAATTCCTATGAGATAAGATTGATCTAGAATCATGACATTTATCAATTATATAATTAAATAAATTATTTAATACAATTATCACATAACTTGTGATTTTTGAAAAATCACATAAAATCATACCTATATTTTCGAAAATTATGATCTTCTAGAAACAAATATTATCTCCTATGATACTTATCACATTATCACACATTTTTATGAGATAAACATTATCTTATGCTTAGTCATAACAATTATCTTATCATTTTATAAAAATATCATAGCATACTTATCTTAAAAATGTCATTTTCAAACCTTATCATATACACGTATGATTTTCAAAATTCATGCATGATGTACAAGATAATTATCTTATCATATACTATAAGATAAACATGACAATCCATCACATAAAATCAAGTGATCACATATTAAATCACAATTTAATCCTTTGTACCCTATATTTTCGAAAATCACCATTTAAATAAGAAAAATATTTCTTTTTCTTCCTTAGTGTAAATAATATCCCAAATATACTTAAAACATTTTTAAAAATTATTTCGTTCAAATTTTCAAGAGAAATTTTTTATTTATTCAAAATCGACAATTACCGACGTTCACTTTCATACTTGTTTCTATCGTACTGTTCCTTCTTTATTTTTGAAATTTTTAAGCCCAGAAATTCGGGGTATTACATTCTACCCCCCTTAAAGAAATTTCATCCTCGAAATTTACGTATCCTCATAACGTTCTCGATTCCTTCTCCATATTGCATTCTCCATTCCGGCGTTGGTACTTCGTACCCATTTAATCATCGTATGACCCTTAACCTGCGTCATTCGTTTCACGCAACTATCGATTCTTATGTATGCGAGTCCTATGTTCAAATCTAAGTTTAAGCGAACTTATGCTAACGCTCGCACCTCCCGCCTTTGATGTAGAAAATTAAGTATCTCATTTCGTGCTATGTTCTAAAATACTCGCGATAATATCGTGGTCTTGAAATTCCATAGCAATAATATAATCACAAGTATGTTGAAAGCATAGTCGTACCTGTCGGGTTATTCTTGTCATTTCGGTTTGTTGATCGATAGCATAAACCCTTGGTTGTTGTCGTTGAGTTTGTCGTGGTGGGTTGAGCATGTCTACTTGTCCTTCGCAAGGCGCTATTCGCAAAATGTCCTTGCCATCCACACCAAAAGCGAAAACGCCTACCAGACAAGTGCCGAGTGATACTTACGGCATCGTGGGCATTGAGGGCTAGTTAGTTGGCGTTGAGTGTTTCCACCTTGCCCATAATTTATTTGGCGGTTTTGTCCTTGCCACAGGGCCCAATGTTGCCTTTGATTACCTAACCATGGCCTCTTTTCACCTGGTTATAGTAATTGCCCTTTTCATATTACGACCTTCCTCCCATTTCCTTTTTCCTCGTCTCTAGAACTATCACCGGTTTATTTTCCGGCAATGCTTCTATATCCAAAGCCCTTCCCAAGGCTTGGTGATAGGTCATTGCTCCATGGTGGCAAGAGATATCTAATCTCGGGCCTTAGTCGAGATCTAAACTTATCACCATCTTTTCATCCAGTATCTACTAGATTCGGGCTAACCTCGACATATCACATAATATCGATCGTATTCACGTTCTTGACTTATCTCCTTGTTTGAGACTCAAGAACTCATTTTCATGTTTCTTTCTATAACTCTTGGGAATATACTTATCATATAATATCGTTTGAAATCCTCCCAAGTAAATTCCTCCATTTGTTCTTGATCGTGATTTTCCTTCGGTTTCCAAATCTAAATCACGAACCCGTTAGTTGAAAGGTAAAGAAGAAATTCTTTCCTGATTCGTACAATGCAGGAAATTGAAGATCCGTTCTATCGACCTTACCCAAAGTTCAGCTTCACTGGGAGTTCCAGTCCCATTAAATGTGGGCGGTTTTTGCTTGAGAAACAATGCCTCTATCTTACGAGGCGGTGGTGGTTGTTGGAATTCCGGTTCCGGAGTTTCCTCTCCTCTCCTACGTCCCAATTCTCTTCTAGGAGGCATTCTTAACGTTTAAAATAAAATAAACGTCAATTTCTAATTCAATATCTTAGCCCATAACCTCTTTATGGTTCATAGAACATTATATCACACGTCAGATACTTTTCATAAGTCATGCAAACATCATGTGTCACCAAAATACATCAACGAGGACTTTCATATATATAAGTTTTTATAACGATTTGTTTGTTTAACTTAGTACATAGCGTGATATCGTATTTATACCAAAATTTTGACACCACTAAACATACTTACTACAGAATGTCACCAAACTACTTTTACTTTACATACATGCTAACTATATCATGACTAACTTCATAAGTCTTACTACGTCTAAGTTTTCTATGCCCCGGATGGTCCCTCATCAAAATCGTTCTCCTTGTTTGGAAATTTTCCCGTCTCCAAGTATGTTTTTGCCTCCTCTATGAGGCGATCCAAATCCTTCATAGTACGATCGAAATCCTTTATAGTGTTGGTTTTCTTATTTCTCCAAGTAGTTGCTCTTGTTTCTACTGGTCGCTCTCCCAATCCCCTCGGGCGATAGGATCCTGTCCATTGCCCATTTTCATCTATCTCTTGCATAACTGAAGGAACATAACGTGGCCTGTTGTATGGAACATCCTGATACAACCTTTCCTTTATCTTCTCATGTTGTTCATCCAACACGGAAAAGGCCGCCCTATTGGTGCTTCTCCATACACATTGTATGTGTTTTGGTGGCCGATAAACTACGGTAAATCCGCTTGAACCTCACGAGTTTTCTTTTTAGAAAACATATTCCTCGCTATTTCTCTCGCATACCTTTGCCAATCTGTCGGCAAACGGCGGATGAGTCGCTGGATTCCGTTCAAGCCCGTGACTCCATGATTATGCGCCTTCATCCATAGTTGTAGGAACTTGTCCAAGAATTGCCCTAGATCGTTGCCTATTTTGTAATAGAAGAGTCGATACTCCTTGTGAGTTCTAGGTCGAAACATACGTGTCCGTACTCTTTCCTTATCATTCCATTTCCGCCATCCGAATACGGATAGTTCTAAGTAAGTGCGCTTACAAGCAATAGGGGATGGAAACTTAAATCATAAGGATCTCTTATGAACTTAGCTTCACAAAACACAAAGTTTGTGAATACCCTTCAACAAAATCTAAGTAAGTACTTATCACTTATCATTCTAATTTCAAAATTCATCTATCGTTTTAGATTGCTTTGCATAAGCAATAGTTGATTACATCACGTGGAATCTCAAATGAAGAAACTGCGCCTTATGTTGTGGGTGACATTCGTTCGTTGAAGCCTCCATTCCTTCATCGTTTTTCAATTTACGTTCGTCAAATCGAACCTAAAAGCGTTCTAGGTTCTGAAGTTTTCGTGTTTCATCAAACACAACGTTATACATAGAAGAGAATTTCTTACGAGTTCGTTCAATCTAAATTCTTCGTGAAACTTAGAGTTCATCTACGTTCTTTTTGAAAATCAAAATACTTTCACAATTCATCTTCGTTTCATAAACATACTTTACTGACATATACTTCTATATATGTCATCATCAATACTCATATACCCCTGGGTATAAGCTTTAATTTCTTTCAATTTTCATCAAAATGATCACATACCAATCGGTATGAGCTTTATACTTCTTCATACAAACTACTTGTTGTCTAATCAATGAATTATCAAAATTCAAAGCTGTTTACTTTTCAACGGCATGTCCACTTTTAAAAACATTTTTCACAAATACTTTCTTATATACTGTACATAGTTCTTTCAAAGCTTTTAAAACCATACCTTTACTTTTGAAATCGCCGAAACTACTTTTCCTTCTTTGGTTGAGCGTGATGAGCAGGGCGTTGAGCGATGATGATCGCCATAGAAAATTCTAGTGATTCAAGCTAGACTTTGGATAGAAAGAATATTTTTGGTTCAAAGCAAACGAACATACGATACCACTCTGTCACGACCGGTTTGGCTAACCCTTACCGGACCGTGACTCGGGTTTGGGTTAAGTGAATATGAAGAGAATAAGGTTTTCAACTTATTTCATCTACGAAGAAATATAGATATTTCAAATAGAAACGAGAATCATGATAGAACAAAACAGCTTTTATATATATATAAGAATGTTTCATGGTTCCAACAAAACCGCAGCTTTGGCAAAGCTTAACAAAGTAACAAAAGATAACAGAGTCTCAAGAGTTTAGCAGCGGAATAAAACGTGTGAGACATGCATGTGAAGATGCATTCTCAAGGTGAACCAAAAGTACTTCATACGTCTTGACAAAAGGTTCCGCTCAACTCCCGTTCTGTTCCATCACCCGCTCAACCTGCACATTTAAAAACAAATATGCAGGGCCGAGTACAAAGATGCACTCAGTGGACACATGCCGAAAACATTTTATACTTTACGAAATATTGTCTTGGCTACTTCACAGTAAGACACAAGGGTTTTATTTGAAAAGACCTTGTGCTTACTAAATACATTTTCATACTTTCTCAAAATATCGCTTGGCCAAGCATTTTTACATCACCACAACGTATATTCCAAGTCGGCATATGGATTAACGCACGGAGGAGGCCTCCTTCACCCGGACCTTACGACCGACCGCGAACGGTTCGTAGGTCAATCATCGACCGTAACTCGGTTCGGTCAAGTGTACACAACCCTAGCTAGGATTCCCCTTCACCTCCGGCTTAGGATCCGAATTGTAATACTTTTCTGTTGCCCAGTGCAACCCGAATGGACATATACAAAACATAAAACATTTTTGGCAGAAAATATCGTACTTTATCATTTGCAGAAAAACAGTAAAGCAATAACAGTAAAACATTTTCCAAAAAGCTCGTAAATGGTTTTGATAAGAAAACCCACCTCGGGAACTTAAAGTTCCTACGTCACTAGAAATTAATTGTCGTCTTCTTTCTCCTCTGAGCAGGACCCTTTTTCAACATGAGAAACGAGGTTTAGTACATCTCTATACTTTTCGATTCTCATCGATCCGAAAACAACGGAGTTACTACATCAATTCTTTTTAACGTCAAGGATCCTATTTTCATACCTTAACCACTATTATACTTATTGCGTCTCGAAAAGATATAATATCCTATCTTTTCATTCCTTCCTCTGTTCAAACTATTCAGCGTGACGTATGAATCTTAATTTCATACCTAACGTTGTTACGTACTGACTTTACTTCTCAACTTACATGCATACTTATAGTTTACGTATTCACAATCGTATTTTCCAACGTCTCAACTTTTCACGTATCATATCATATATATCACGTATCACGAGATGTCATATTCTTTTATTTTCATAATTTTCGAAAATTCCACATATATATACATATTTTCGAAAATTTTCTCATAATATATATTATTATCATATATATTAATAATATGATATAATATTCATCATATACAACTTGTTCATCAATATTTTATGCTTTAGTAAATTTCGAAATTACCACCCCATAATATTTCATATTTTTTCAAGAAATTCCACATAAAATCATAGAATTCTAATCATGAATAACTATCATTATTTCATGTTCAAAACAACAATTAAAATTCATGTACATCAATATATAACCTATGCTTATTTTTGTCATAACATAGTACTTTTAATTCATACTTAACTTTGTATTAAAATCATAATACATGCTTATAAACGTCGATGAACATATTTAATTCATAACTTGACACATAACATAATTTTCACGTATTTTACATAATTTTTGAAAGCATGTAACAAAACATATCACATATGATTTTCTAATATTTTACATAAAATAAGAAGAAGTGTAGAGTTTCTAACCTTCTAGTCGATTTTGATCGGCGTTCTGACGCCTCTTCGAATTATGATCGAAGAGAACTCTTGGGAACACTCTCTATTTTTCTCTCTCTATTTTTCTCTCTAATTCTTAGTGATTTTAGGTTATGGTATGGTATATGGGGGTCTCCTATTTATAGAGTTTATAAAGTGATTTTAATCATTACTTTATAAAATATCTTATTATAAAGTCAAAATTACAACTCATACCTATCGCTAAATTTTCGAACCTATGAGTTGTAAATGAGACAAATTTTGATCTTATCTTATAATTTAATTATTCATCTTATCTTATCTTTTTGAAATTATACAATTCTAGTTGTAAAATCAAAATTTACAACTCATACTTTATTTTCTACCAATTTCGGCCACCTCCTACCTATGATACAATTATTTTATTTTATTGTATAGTTTATTATGTTATTTTATTATTTAATTAATGTATCTTATACTTATCAATAAATAAATAAATTACTACTTTATATAAGGTTTTATGAAATTTTAGGTCATTTTAGAACCTTAGGATAAAATTTATTTTTTCCATATCATATATTATAATATAATAATGTAACAATATCATATTTGAAAAGTCAAAGTTTTAACTTGTGGATGAATATCATTTTCAAAGAGTTAAAAATATTTCCAACCTTATATTAAGGTCGATAATTTCGACTATGATCATTAAAACCTTAGGTTACTTGTTTAATTTGATAACATCTCTACTTTACACCTAATATACCTTATCTTTATAATTATGACCCTCATTAATTAAAGCATGATATTTTTCATCATTTTCACACTTAAAATTCTAAGTTTTCGGCCCTTATTATAATAATATGCAAAATATTTTATTTTTCTCCAATTAATAGCTATATGACATAATAAAAATCTTAGATGATAAAATAAATCATAGGAAAATTAATTAAGGTCATTTCTATATACTTAAGTAAAGTTATCGGCAACTAATTCGAAATTATGAATAAATTATCAAACCATTATTCTTTTTATAACCAATATTATTTTCATGTTTCATTACATAAATATAATGATATTACATCATAAAATAAATTTTTGGAAAATTTCTAAGTAATTTTCCCAAAAATTTCGAAACTAGGGTTTTCTAGGATTTAATTTTCATAAAATTCCATTCTTACCTTATTTCTTTAATTTCGAAATTTTATAATTCCTATGAGATAAGATTGATCTATAATCATGACATTTATCAATTATATAATTAAATAAATTATTTAATACAATTATCACATAAGTTGTGATTTTCAAAAATCACGTAAAATCATACCTATATTTTGAAAATTATGATCTTCTAGAAACAAATATTATCTCCTATGATACTTATCACATTATCACACATTTTATGAGATAAACATTATCTTATGCTTAGTCATAACCATTATCTTATCATTTTATAAAAATATCATAGCATCTTATCTTAAAATGTCACTTTCAAACCTTATCATATACACCTATGATTTTGAAATTCATGCATGATGTACAAGATAATTATCTTATCATATACTATAAGATAAACATGACAATCCATCACATAAAATCAAGTGATCACATATTAAATCACAATTTAATCCTTTGTACCCTATATTTTCGAAAATCACCATTTAAATAAGAAAAATATTTCTTTTTTTTCCTTAGTGTAAATAATATCCCAAATATACTTAAAAAAAAATTTAAAAATTATTTCGTTCAAATTTTTAAGAGAAATTTTTTATTTATTCAAAATCGACAATTACCGACGTTCACTTTCATACTCGTTTCTATCGTAATGTTCCTTTTTTATTTTCGAAATTTTTAAGCCCAGAAATTCGGGGTATTACATTCTTCCCCCCTTAAAGAAATTTCATCCTCGAAATTTACGTATCCTCATAACGTTATCGATTCCTTCTCCATATTGCATTCTCCATTTCGACGTTGGTACTTCGTACCCATTTAATCATTGTATGACCCTTAACTGTCATTTGTTTCTACGCAACTATTGATTCTTAGAGACAGTGAGTCCTATGTTCAAATCTAAGTTTAAGCGAACTTATGCTAACGTCGTACCTCCTGCCTTTGATGTAGAAGATTCGTATCTCGTTTCGTGCTAAGTTCTAAAATACTCGGGTATAATATCGTGGTTTTGAAATTCCCATAGAAATAATATAATCACAAGTATGTTGAAAGCGTAGTCGTACCTGTCGGGTTGCTCTTGTTATTTTCAGTTTGTTGATCGATAGCATAAACCCTTGGTTGTTGTCGCTGAGTTTGTCGTGGTGGGTTAGGCTTATCTACTTGTCCTTGTTGTGGGCAGTTATTCGCAAAATGTCCTTGCTGTCCACACCTAAAACAGTTAAAACGCCCAGCTAGACAAGTGCCAGAGTGATACTTACGGCATCGTGGGCATTGAGGGCTAGTTAGTTGGCGTTGAGTGTTTCCTCCTTGCCCATAATTTATTTGGCGGCATTGTCCTTGCCCTGGGGCCCATTGTTGCCTTTGAGTACCTAACCATGGCCTCTTCTCAGCCTGGTTATAGTAATTGCCCTTTTCCTTATTACGACCTTCCTCCCATTTCCTTTTTCCCTTGTCCTCTTGAACTACTGCTGGTTTATTTTCCGGCAATGCTTCCTCTATATCCAAAGCCCTTCCCAAGGCTTCGGTATAGGTCATTGCTCCATGGCTGGCAAGAGATATCCTAATCTCAGGCCTTAGTCCGGATCTAAACTTATCATCCATCTTTTCATCGGTATCTACTAGATTCTGGGCGAACCTTGACATATCACAGAATATACGATCGTATTCCGTTATAGACTTATCTCCTTGTTTGAGACTGAAGAACTCATTTTCCTGTTTCTTTCTATAACTCTTAGGAATATACTTATCATATAATATCGTTTTGAAATCCTCCCAAGTAAATTCCTCCATTTGTTCTTCAGTCATGATTTTCCTTCTGGTTTCCCACCAGAAATCTGCTGAACCCGTTAGTTGAAAGGTAACGCAAGAAATTCTTTCCTGATCCGTACAATGCAGGAAATTGAAGATCCGTTCTATCGACCTTACCCAAAGTTCAGCTTCACTGGGAGTTCCAGTCCCATTAAATGTGGGCGGGTTTTGCTTGATAAACAGTGCCTCTATCTTACGAGGCGGTGGTGGTTGTTGGAATTTCAGTTCTGAAGTTTCCTCTCATTTCCTACGTCCCAATTCTCTTCTAGGAGGCATTCTTAACTTTTAAAACAAAATAAACGTTAATTTCTAATTCAATATCTTAGCCCATAACCTCTTTATGGTTCATAGAACATTATATCACACGTCAGATACTTTTCATAAGTCATGCAAACATCATGTGTCACCAAAATACATCAACGAGGACTTTCATATATATAAGTTTTTATAACAATTTGTTTCTTTAACTTAGTACATAGCGTGATATCATATTTATACCAAAATTTTGACACCACTAAACATACTTACTACAGAATGTCACCAAACTACTTTTACTTTACATACATGCTAACTATATCATGACTGACTTCATAAGTCTTACTACGTCTAAGTTTTCTATGCCCCGGATGGTCCCTCATCAAAATCGTTCTCCTTGTTTGGAAATTTTCCCGTCTCCAAGTATGTTTTTGCCTCCTTTATGAGGCGATCCAAATCCTTCATAGTACGATCGAAATCCTTTATAGTGTTGGTTTTCTTATTTCTCCAAGTAGTTGCTCTCGCTTTCACCGGTCGCCTCCCAATCCCTCGGCGATAGGATCCTGTCCATTGCCCATTTTCATCTATCTCTTGCACAACTGAAGGAACATAACGTGGCCTGTTGTATGGAACATCCTGATACAACCTTTCCTTTATCTACTCACACTCTTGAATTATTCCTGTGCGATTGAACTCCTTTGAACAATCGTTGAATCGTTTGCGTGTTTAATTTCCTGTTAATCTTAGTTAAGTTCAACCCCAAATCAAGTTTAGGATTTAGAATTTACCGCTTAATCGTAACACATCATAGCCTGTTAAGTCTTCCTCGAGAGATTCGACTTGGGTCGACCTTACCACGTTATAGGGACCTCGTGCTATTGCGAGCGACTAAGTAGAACAATTTTGTCGGAACATTCATCCAACACAGGAAAAAGGCCAGTTCCCATTGGTGCTTCTCCATACACATTGTATGTGTATTTGAGCTGGTTGATAAACTCTGGTAAATCCGCCAGAACCTCTGAGTTTTCTTTGTAGAAAACATATTCCCTTGCTATTTCTCTCGCATACCTTTGCCAATCTGTCGGCAAACGGCGAATGAGTCGCTGGATTCCGTCCAAGTCCGTGACTCCATGATTATGCGCCTTCGTCCATAGTTGTAGGAACTTGTCCAAGAATTGCCCTAGATCGTTGCCTATTTTGTAATAGAAGAGTCGATACTCCCTTGTGAGTTCTAGGTCAGAAACATACGTGTCCGCACTCTTTCCTTATCATTCCCATTTCACCCATCCGAATACAGATAGTTCTAAGTAAGTCTGCTTACAAGCAATGGGGGGGGGGGAACTTAAATCATAAGGATCTCTTAAGGAACTTAGCTTCACAAAACACAAAGTTTGTGAATACCCTTCAACATAATCTCGTAAGTACTTATCACTTATCATTCTAATTTCCAAATTCAAATATCGTTTTAGATTGCTTTGCGTAAGCAATAGTTGATTACATCACGTGGAATCTCAAATGAAGAAACTGCGCCTTATGTTGTGGGTGACATTCGTTCGTTGAAGCCTCCATTCCATCATAGCTTTTCAATTTACGTTCGTCAAATCGAACCTAAAAGCGTTCTAGGTTCTCAAGTTTTCGTGTTTCATCAAACACTACGTTATACATAGAAGAGAATTTCTTACGAGTTCGTTCAATCTAAGTTCTTCGTGAAACTTAGAGTTCATCTACGTTCTTTTTGAAAATAAAAATACTTTCACAATTCATCTTCGTTTCATAAACATACTTTACTGACATATACTTCTATATATGTCTATCATCAATACTCATATACCCCTTGGGTATAAGCTTTAATTTCTTTCAATTTTCATCAAAATGATCACATACCAATCGGGTATGAGCTTTATACTTCTTCAGACAAACTACTTGTTGTCTAATCAATGAATTATCAAAATTCAAAGCTGTTTACTTTTCAACGGCATGTCCACTTTTAAAAACATTTTTCACAAATACTTTCTTAAATACTGTACATAGTTCTTTCAAAGCTTTTAAAACCATACCTTTACTTTTGAAATCGTCAGAAACTACTTTTCCTTGCCGGTTGGCGTGATGAGCAGGGCGTTGGCGGTGATGATCGCTTCATAGAAAAGTCTAGTGATTCAAGCTAGACTTTGGATAGAAAGAATATTTTTGGTTCAAAGCAAACGAACCGCTCTGATACCACTCTGTCACGGCCCGGTTTGGCTAACCCTTACCGGACCGTGACTCGGGTTTGGGTTAAGTGAATATGAAGAGAATAAGGTTTTCAACTTATTTCATCTACTTAAGAAATATAGATGTTTCAAACGAAGCGAGAATCATGATAGAGCAAAACAGCTTTTATATATATATAAGAAGGTTTCAGGGTTCCAACAAAACCGCAGCTTTGGCAAAGCTTAACAAAGTAACAAAAGATAACAGAGTCTCAAGAGTTTAGCAGCGAAATAAAACGTGTGAGACATGCGTAAGATGCATTCTCAAGGTGAACCAAAAGTACTTCATATGTCTCGACAAAGGTTCCGCTCAACTCCCCGCCTGCTCCATCACTCCGCCAACTCCGCACATTTAAAACAAATATGCGGTGAGTACAAAATGCACTCGGTGGACACATGCCGAAAACATTTTATACTTTACTAAATATTGTCGCTTACTTCACAAGAAGACACAAGGGTTTTATTTGAAAAGACCTTGTGCTTACTAAATACATTTTCATACTTTCTCAAAATATCGCTGCGAAGCATTTTACATCACCACAACATATATTCCAAGTCGGCATATGATTAGCGCACGGAGTGAGGCCTCCTTCACCCGGACGCACGACCGACCGCGAACAGTTCGTAGGTCAATCATCTAACCGTAACTCGGTTGGTCGGTGTACACAACCCTAAGCTAGATTCCCTTCACCTCCAACAGGATCCGAATTGTAATACTTTCCTGTTGTCCTGAGCAACCCGAATGGACATATATAAAACATAAAACATTTTTGGCGAGACAATATCATACTTTATCATTGCAGAAAAACAGTAAAGCAATAACAGTAAAATATTTTTCAAAAAGTTCGTAAATGGTTTTGATAAGAAAACCCACCTCGGGAACTTAAAGTTCCTACGTCACTAGAAATTAATTGTCGTCTTCTTTCTCCTCTGAGCAGGACCCTTTTTTCAACGTGAGAAACGAGGTTTAGTACATCGCTATACTTTTTGATAATCATCGATCCGAAAACAACGGAGTTACTACATCAATTCTTTTTAACGTCAAGGATCCTATTTTCATACCTTAACCACTATTATACTTATTGCGTCTCGAAAAGATATAATATCCTATCTTTTCATTCCTTCCTCAGTTCAAACTATTCAGCGTGACGTATGAATCTTAATTTCATACCTAACGTTGTTACGTACTGACTTTACTTCTCAACTTACATGCATACTTATATTTTACGTATTCACAGTCGTATTTTCCTACGTCTCAACTTTTCACGTATCATATCATATATATCACGTATCACGAGATGTCATATTCTTTTATTTTCATAATTTTCGAAAATTCCACATATATATACATATTTTCGAAAATTTTCTCATAATATATATTATTATCATATATATTAATAATATGATATAATATTCATCATATACAACTTGTTCATCAATATTTTATGCTTTAGTAAATGTCGAAATTACCACCCCATAATATTTCATATTTTTCCAAGAAATTCCACATAAAATCATAGAATTCTAATCATGAATAACTATCATTGTTTCATGTTCAAAACAACAATTAAAATTCATGTACATCAATATATAACCTATGCTTATTTTTGGTCATAACATAGTACTTTTAATTCATACTTAACTTTGTATTAAAATCATAATACATGCTTATAAACGTCATATGAACATATTTAATTCATAACTTCGACACATAACATAATTTTCACGTATTTCACATAATTTTTCGAAAGCATGTAACAAAACATATCACATATGATTTTTAATATTTTACATAAAATAATAAGAAGTGTAGAGTTTCTAACCTTCTAGTCGATTTTGATCGACGTTCTGACGCCTTTCGAATTATGATCGAAGAGAACTCTTGGGAACACTCTCTATTTTTTTCTCTCTAATTCTTAGTGATTTTCGGTTATGGTATGGTATATGGGGGGGGGTCTCCTATTTATAGAGTTTATAAAGTGATTTTAATCATTACTTTATAAAATATCTTATTATAAAGTCAAAAATTACAACTCATACCTATCACCTAAATTTTCGAACCTATGAGTTGTAAATGAGAAAATTTTGATCTTATCTTATAATTTAATTATTCATCTTATCTTATCTTTTTGAAATTATACAATTCTAGTTGTAAAATCAAAATTTACAACTCATACTTTATTTTCTACCAATTTCGGCCACCTCCATAGCCTATGATACAATTATTTTATTTTATTCTATAGTTTATTATGTTATTTTATTATTTAATTAATGTATCTTATACTTATCAATAAATAAATAAATTACTACTTCATATAAGGTTTTATGAAATTTTCGGTCATTATTAGAACCTTAGGATAAAATTTTATTTTTTTCCATATCATATATTATAATATTATCATGTAACAATATCATATTTTAAAAGTCAAAGTTTTCAACTTAGGATAAGATATCATTTTCAAAGAGTTTTAGAAATATTTCCAACCTTATATTAAGGTCGATAATTTCGCTATGATCATTAAAACCTTAGGTTACTTGTTTAATTTGATAACCATCTCTACTTTACATCTAATATACCTTATCTTTATAATTATGACCCTCATTAATTAAAGCATGATATTTTTCATCATTTTCACACTTAAAATTCAAAGTTTTCGGCCCTTATTATAATAATATGCCAAATATTTTATTTTTCTCCAATTAATAGCTATATGACATAATAACAATCTTAGATGATAAAATAAATCATAGGAAAATTAATTAAGGTCATTTGTATATACTTAAGTAAAGTTATCGGCAACTAATTCGAAATTATGAATAAATTATCAAACCATTATTCTTTTCATAACCAATATTATTTTCATGTTTAATTACATAAATATAATGATATTACATCATAAAATAAATTTTTGGAACATTTCTAAGTAATTTTCCCAAAAATTTCGAAACTAGGGTTTTCTAGGATTTAATTTTCATAAAATTCCATTCTTACCTTATTTCTTTAATTTCGAAATTTTTATAATTCCTATGAGATAAGATGATCTAGAATCATGACATTTATCAATTATATAAATTATTTAATACAATTATCACATAAGTTGTGATTTTTGAAAAATCACATAAAATCATACCTATATTTTCGAAAATTATGATCTTCTAGAAAAAATATTATCTCCTATGATACTTATCACATTATCACACATTTTATGAGATAAACATTATCTTATGCTTAGTCATAACCTTTATCTTATCATTTTATAAAAATATCATAGCATACTTATCTTAAAATGTCGTTTCAAACCTTATCATATACACCTATGATTTTGAAATTCATGCATGATGTACAAGATAATTATCTTATCATATACTATAAGATAAACATGACAATCCATCACATAAAATCAAGTGATCACATATTAAATCACAATTTAATCCTTTGTACCTATATTTTCAAAAATCACCATTTAAATAAGAAAAATATTTCTTTTTCTTCCTTAGTGTAAATAATATCCCAAATATACTTAAAACATTTTTAAAAATTATTTCGTTCAAATTTTCAAGAGAAATTTTTATTTATTCAAAATCGACAATTCCGACGTTCACTTTCATACTTGTTTCTATCGTACTGTTCCTTCTTTATTTTTGAAATTTTTAAGCCCAGAAATTTGGGGTATTACATTCTACCCCCCTTAAAGAAATTTCGTCCTCGAAATTTACGTATCCTCATAACGTTCGCGATTCCTTCTCCATATTGCATTCTCCATTCCGACGTTGGTACTTCGTACCCATCTAATCATCGTATGACCCTTAACTGTCATTCGTTTCTACGCAACTATCGATTCTTATAGACAGTGAGTCCTATGTTCAAATCAAAGTTTAAGCGAACTTATGCTAACGTCGTACCTCCTGCCTTTGATGTAGAAGATTCGTATCTCGTTTCGTGCTAAGTTCTAAAATACTCGCGTATAATATCGTGGTCTTGAAATTCCCATAGCAATAATATAATCACAAGTATGTTGAAAGCGTGAGTCGCACTGCCGGGTTGTTCTTGTCATTTCGGTTTGTTGATCGATAGCATAAACCACTTGGTTGTTGTCGCCGAGTTTGTCGTGGTGGGTTAGCTTATCTACTTGTCCTTGCTGTGGGCAGTTATTCGCAAAATGTCCTTGCTGTCCACACCTAAAACAGTTAAAACGCCCAGCTAGACAAGTGCCAGAGTGATACTTACGGCATCGTGGGCATTGAGGGCTAGTTAGTTGGCGTTGAGTGTTTCCACCTTGCCCATAATTTATTTGGCGGCTTTGTCCTTGCCCTGGGGCCCATTGTTGCCTTTGATTACCTAACCATGGCCTCTTCTCAGCCTGGTTATAGTAATTGCCCTTTTCCTTATTACGACCTTCCTCCCATTTCCTTTTTCCCTTGTCCTCTAGAACTCTGCTTTGGTTTATTTTCCTAATGCTTATCTATATCCAAAGCCCTTCCCAAGGCTTCGGTATAGGTCATTGCTCCATGGCTGGCAAGAGATATCCTAATCTCAGGCCTTAGTCCAGATCTAAACTTATCAGCCATCTTTTCATCGGTATCTACTAGATTCTGGGCGAACCTTGACATATCACAGAATATACGATCGTATTCCGTTACTGACTTATCTCCTTGTTTGAGACTGAAGAACTCATTTTCCTGTTTCTTTCTATAACTCTTGGGAATATACTTATCATATAATATCATTTTGAAATCCTCCCAAGTAAATTCCTCCATTTGTTCTTCAGTCATGATTTTCCTTCTGGTTTCCCACCAGAAATCTGCTGAACCCGTTAGTTAAATGGTAACGCCAGAAATTCTTTCCTGATTCGTACAATGCAGAAATTGAAGATCCGTTCTATCGACCTTACCCAAAGTTCAGCTTCACTGGGAGTTCCAGTCCCATTAAATGTGGGCGGGTTTTGCTTGAGAAACAGTGCCTCTATCTTACGAGGCGGTGGTGGTTGTTGGAATTCGGGTTCCGGAGTTTCCTCTCCTCTCCTACGTCCCAATTCTCTTCTAGGAGGCATTCTTAACGTTTAAAACAAAATAAATGTCAATTTCTAACTCAATATCTTAGCCCATAACCTCTTTATGGTTCATAGAACATTATATCACACGTCAGATACTTTTCATAAGTCATGTAAACATCATGTATCACCAAAATACATCAACGAGGACTTTCATATATATAAGTTTTTATAACGATTTGTTTCTTTAACTTAGTACATAGCGTGATATCATATTTATACCAAAATTTTGACACCACTAAACATACTTACTACAGAATGTCACCAAACTACTTTTACTTTACATACATGCAAACTATATCATGACTAACTTCATAAGTCTTACTACGTCTAAGTTTTCTATGCCCCGGATGGTCCTTCATCAAAATCGTTCTCCTTGTTTGGAAATTTTCCCGTCTCCAAGTATGTTTTTGCCTTCTTTATGAGGCGATCCAAATCCTTCATAGTACGATCGAAATCCTTTATAGTGTTGGTTTTCTTATTTCTCCAAGTAGTTGCTCTCGTTTCTACTGGTCGCTCTCCCAATCCCCTCGGGCGATAGGATCCTGTCCATTGCCCATTTTCATTTATCTCTTGCACAACTGAAGGAACATAACGTGGTCTGTTGTATGGAACATCCTGATACAACCATTCCTTTATCTTCTCATGCTGTTCATTGTTTTGCATGTTTTTGTTATGTTTTTCTGTGTTTGTTTGTAACGATTTGGTTCCTATATGCTTAAGTTTTGAATATCTTTTATTGGAATCATGCTCGTTTTGTTTTGTGTAGGGAAGATCGCGTTTTCACATTTGGAGCATAAAATGCACCTGCCACGGACTCGGCGTAGCCGCTTGGGCGCGTCTGAAAAAAGTCTTGCGATGCGAGAAGTGCCCGTCCGGCGCTACATATCGTCCGACGCTGGGTTTGTGGCGCTGCGAGGCGTCTCGAGCGCCAGCGTCCGCGCTGGCTTGCGTCCGTCGGCTGGCTGATGTTGATTCCGTCCAGAGACAGCCAGCGTCCGGTCTTGCCATGCGTCCGTATTGGGCGAGTTAAATCGTCGAGACGGCCCGCGTCCGGTCGCCTTGCGTCGGCGGGGGTCGAGTGAAGTTCCCCAGAAGATCGTCGCGTCCGACGCTGGCGTGCGTCCGTCGCTGGCTTCGATTCCATGCACGCCCGCGTCTCGCGCTGGTCTCTGCGTCCGTACGGTGCCAATGATTTCGCTTGTTTTGAATGCCTCGCGTCCGTGGCTGGGTCTCCGTCCGTATTGGGCGTGAAAAATTCGACTACCTATATATATATTTTGAAACGCGTGAAACCCTAAGTTTTGAGTTCGATTCTTTTTATTATTCGCAGACGTCGGTTTTCATGATTTCTCCACGCCGATCGCTCATCATTATTTTCCTTGTAATTCCTTTTGCATTGGATTGATTCAAGAACTTGATTGAAGAGATTCATCACGACTATTATGATTGTAAGGATTAATTATTCGATCTTTCTTCCATTGAATTTTGGATAATGATTTCTATCAATTATAATTGTTTGATCCGTGAGATGAGCATGAATTAATTCTTTTCTAGGGTTGGGTGATTCAAATTGTTTAATTGATTATTTGTTTGATTGAGAATACCAATTGAATCCTAGGGTTTATTGTTGAGTGATTGATTTCTATTGAATTATTTATGTTTCGTGTATTATCGAGAGATAGATCGTGCATGATAGGAATTTGCTAAGTGATTAATCACCTTTAATTTGTATGTTAGTGTATTATCGAGAGATAGATCGTGCATCATAGGAATCAATTGGGTTAGAGGTTACCAAAACGGGTACTCTAATAGTGTATGTATTTGTGAAATTCGATAACCTAGGTTTAATCCACGGAACGAAAGTCGAGTGTTTGGATTTCGGTTTGAGGATTGCATGAATAGGTAGATTTCTTGATCAAGCAATAATCGATTAATCAAGGCGAAGAACCCTAATACCCTAGTTTATCTCACACTCTTGAATTATTCCTGTGCGATTGAACTGCTTTGAACAATCGTTGAATCTTTTGCGTGTTTAATTTCCTGTTAATCTTAGTTAAGTTCAACCCCAAATCAAGTTTAGGATTTAGAATTTACCGTTTTAATCGTAACACATCATAGCCCTGTTAAGTCTTCCTCGAGAGATTCGACTTGGGTCGACCTTACCACGTTATAGGGACCTCGTGCTATTGCGAGCGACTAAGTAGAACAATTTGGTCGGAACAAATTTTGGCACCGTTGTCGGGGAAGGCTTTAGGCATTTTTTATTGTGTTATTTTCCCTACCTATCTTCTATTTTTGTTTATTTTATTTTGTTTGGTTAATTCTTCCCACAGGTGCGCGTAATCCGTTTTCTTGTCTTGTGTTTGTGTATGCTAGGTCGTCGAAGTCTCAAAAGGAAGTTGGCACCAGTGTTCGACAACATTCACAGTGGTAGGAGAATTTAATCCTTGAACTCGGAAGAAAGCTTATCCGAAAGTGAGGCGAGTGCGACCTTGGTTGAGTACGAGAGTTTGGAGAGTAGATCTCCAAGAGAGGAATGCAGTGCTGGAAGAAATGGCGAAAATGGAGGAGGCCATGAAGAAGGAAACCCGAGGATGCGTGATTTTGCTCGACCGTCATTGGGGTGACAACGTTATGCATAGTTCTCGGGGATCCGCCCAAACTATGAGTTGAAGCCCATCCACTTCAACCTTCTTCCGTCGTTCTATGGGATGCCTAGTGAGGATGCCTTGAACTTCATCCGGAGTTCTATGCGATGGTTCACAATTTTCCACCGAACGGGCTTCGTAAGATCTGCCGAGAATGAGGTGTTTTCCCTACACCCCGAAAGATAGAGCGAAGACATGGTTGATGTCTCTGACCCGGTTCACCGACGAGTTGGCAAGTCGTGTATGATAAGTTCATGGAAAGTACTACTCGAACCGAAGACACAAGAGTCGAGGGCTCGGATAGCCACATTCAAACAGATGGTGGAGAACCTATGCATGAGGCATGGGATCGGTTCAAGTCGTTCTGATGCGATGTCCGCGTCACCATTACCCACCGAGCTTCTCAACCGTTTTTCTATGATGGATTGACCATGGATTATCAATACATGATAGATAATGCGTCTGGAGGAGACATTGAAACCACACCTGAGGGACGTTAGCGAGATTACGAGACGCTGGCTGCAAACTCACAAAGGAGAAGTGCGGGGCGAAGACCTGCTGCAGAGAAAAGAGATTACACCCAATTATGAAGTGACACAAGAATCAAGTGAGCTCACTCGCCAAGTTCAACTAATGAGGGTGAGCGAATCTCAACCACCGCCCAATTCCAACAAAGAACAAGTGATGTCGATGGAGACATGTGGGATTTTTGGTGAAGCGGGACATGGGGCCAACATATGCCAACGAGCCAATGAGATGGCATATGAGGAAGCGCAAGTGAATGCAATGCAAGGGTTCCAGCAAGGGTTCCAAAGAGCGATCGCAAGGGTATCAACCGAGGCTAAATACGATCCCTTTTCCAATTCATACAATCCAGTGGAGAGATCATCCTAATTTCTCCGGAATCGAAATCGAGGAGGATCTAGTCGAGGAGCTCGATTTCGACGAAGAACCTCCTCAAGAAGGTTCCCAAAGAAGAAAATAACAACAATTGCAAAGAATGACTCCACAAACCCAACAAAGCAATGGTGCTCAGGAAAGTTAACACTTAAAGATTCTCTACACACTTTCATTCGTGCAAGTCATCGAGATTTGAATTTGTGGAAGCATCAATGAAGAGGATAGAGACTCAAGTAGGACGGGTTGGTGGGACCGTTGGAGAATTGGCACAACAAGGACAAAAGGAAATTACTTAGTCAACTGAACAAGCACAGAGCGATCACGGTTCTTAGGAGTGGAAAACAATTGACAATAAAGTGGAAATTCCACTAGAGGAACCGAATTGACTAAGGTGATTGAGGAAGTGCAAAGGAGAGCACGAGAGGAAGAGAAGAAACACCCGAGGCTTCACAAAGTCGAGACTCCGTATAAACCTCCAATTCC
The DNA here is from genome assembly GCA_036937905.1 of Salvia rosmarinus. NCBI lineage: Eukaryota > Viridiplantae > Streptophyta > Magnoliopsida > Lamiales > Lamiaceae > Salvia > Salvia rosmarinus. The sequence goes on along the minus strand of CM072822.1, from coordinate 56,703,912 downwards.
CTTTCCGAGCAGATTGAGAAGTGAAAAGAAGGATCAGCAGTTCGTTGAGTTCTACAAGATGCTATCTAAAGTGAATGTGAACTTGCCTCTCCTTGACGTTATTCGAAACGTCCCAGCATATGTTAAGTTCTTTAAAGAGTTAGCATCGAAAAAGAGGAAGTTTGTAGATGATGAGAAGGTGATTGTATCTGAGGTTGCCAGTGCTATTTTTCAGCATCAATTGCCACCAAAGCAACGCGATCCAGGAAGCTTTGTGATAAAGATTGCTTTGGGAAATGGAAAGGAAGCTACAGCATGCTCGACCTTGCGCGGTATAAATTTAATGCCTTACTCTATTTTTGAGCAACTTGAATTAGGGGAATTAAAACCTACTCGCATGTGTTTACAGTTAGCTGATAGATCAATTCGTTATCCTAGGGGGATTATCGAGGACATATTAGTTAGAGTGGGTGGATTGATCATTCCTGTTGATTTTGTTGTTCTAGATGTGGGTGACATTAAAGAAAATGGTAGAGACACGCAATTCTTTTAGGAAGGCCTTTTATGGCTACTACCAACACTTTGATTGATGTTAAAAATGGTGTATTGAAAATGACAGTGTTGGGAGAAACTGTGTCCTTTTCTGTTAGAGATAGCACTATAGTACCATCTTCTGATGCGATTGATAATTGTTCTTACATAGATGCTATTGATTGCTTGGTGGTCGAGACATGTGTATTGCAGGAAGATCGCATAGAAACTTTCCTGCGGTTATGATGAGAATGAAGAAGCTCATGCTGGAGAGCAAGGTCGCAGAGGAGAACCGAGATAGAAGTGGAAAGATTACCTTCGAGAAACCAGACCTCAAAGAGTTACCCGAGCATCTCAAATATGTCTACCTTGAAGAGGGTGGCGTTCTGTCATAATCTTTGCCGGGTTAAGCAGGTAGAGGAAGAACAACTCATTGAAGTCCTAAGAAAGAATAAACGAGCTCTTGGATGGAGTATGTCCGATATTCGAGGATAAGCCCGGCAATGTGCATGCATCGGATAGTACTTGAAGATGGGGCTAGCTAATTCGGGAAGGACAACTGAGGTTGAATCCTAACCTTATGGAGGTAGTCAAAGGAGATTCTAAAGCTCCTTGCAGAGGGACTCATTTACCCCGTCGCAGACAGTCAGTGGGTCAGTCTAGTTCACGTGGTACCCAAGAAAGGTGGTATAACCGTGGTGAAGAATGATAAAGGAGAGCTGGTGCCTACAAGGACTACCACTAGATGGAGGATGTGCATCGACTACAGAAAGTTGAATGCCACTACTAGAAAGGACCATTTTCCTCTTCCATTTATTGATCAAATGTTAGATAAGCTAGCTGGACATGAATACTATTGTTTCCTTGATGGTCTGTCTGGTTATTATCAGGTAGCAATTGCTCCGGAGGATCAAGCCAAAACAACTTTCACTTGTCCGTTTGGCACTTTCGCGTGGAGGAGGATGCCGTTTGGTCTGTGCAATGCCCCTGGAACATTTCAAAGGTGCATGACCTCTATCTTTTCAGAAATGATTGGTAATTTCATTGAGGTTTTATGGATGATTTTTCGCTTTTGGATTATCATTTCATGATTGTCTTAGGAAGCTAGATGTGGTTCTTACACGTTGCATTGAATGCAATCTTACATCGAGTTGGGAAAAGAGCCATTTTATGTCGACGAGTGGGATTGTATTAGGGCATGTGATATCTAAAAGGGGATTGAAGTTGATAAAGCTAAAATTGATGTAATTGAAAATTACCCCACCAATTGATGTCGAGGAATTAGAAGTTTCTTAGGGCACGCAGGATTTTATAGGCGATTTATTAAGGATTTTTCTAAAATAAGTCAACCTTTGTAAACCGCTTGCCCAAGATGTTCATTTTCTATTTGATGAAAGTTGCTTGCATCTTTTAATACTTTGAAGGAAAACTTATCTCTGCACCTATTGTAGTTGCCCAGTTGGTCATTACCCTTTGAAATTATGCGTGATGCATCGAACAACTGCAGAGGAGCTGTCCTCGGTCAACGTATTGATAAAATGTTGCGTGTGATTTACTATGCAAGTTTAACTCTTAATTCTGCAAGCAAATTACACGACTACGAGAAAAGGAGCTTTTGGTGTGGTTTTGCTTTAGACAAGTTTAGGTCCTATATTCTAGGATCTAAAACAATTGTACACGATGATCATGCGACCCTTCGATACTTGATGTCAAAACCTCAAGCCAAACCTAGATTGATTAGGTGGATTTTGTTGCCGCAAGAATTCGATGTTGAGATTAAGGATAGAAAGGGTAGTGAGAATGCAAAGAGAATGATCATTTATCTCGCCTTCCTTTAGCTCCCAAGCGGATGACTTGCATCAATCGGCATTAGTGATGAGTTTCTTTCAAGATGCATTTGAGACTTCATTATTCCTTGGTATGCTGATATATGTAATTATCTTGCAAGTGGAAAATTACGTTCTGATATTTCTTCTCAAGAGAAGAAAAGGTTTTTGTCTTCCTGCAGGAATTACTATTGGGATGATCCTCATCTTTTTCGCCTTGGTAAGGATGAGGTTATCAGAAGATGCATTCCAGCAGAGGAGCAGCTAGAGATCCTGACGCTGTGTCATGCTTCGAATTGTGGAGGACACTTTGGGGGTCGAAAGACTGCCTTTAAGGTTCTTCAACTGGATTTTATCGTCACAATCTTTAAGGATGCGATAATTTACATTTAGCATGTGATAGGTATCAACGGGTAGGTGCGATAGGAGTTAGAAATGAAATGCCGTTGAATACTAATCTACCAGTTGAAATCTTTGATGTGTGGGGCATTGATTTTATGGGTCCTTTTCCAAAGTCTTGTGGATTTGAGTATATTCTTCTTCAGAGATTATGTGTCCAAATGGGTGGGCGATTCCTACCCGGACATGTGATGCTAATATTATCATCAAGTTTGTGCGGGATAATATTCTTTGCGGTGTTCGATTCCTCGAGCTATAATTAGTGATGGGGAAAACACTTCAGTAATAAATCATTTGAGAAATTGATGAAGAAGAATGGAGTTTCCCACAAAGTTGCAACACCGTATCATCCTCAAACTTGTGATGTGCCGAGACGAGCAACAAGCAAATCGAGGGATTACGGAGAAAATGGTTAAGCCGTCGAGAAAAGATTGGGCAACTAAATTGAATGAGGCTCAGGGGCATATCGAATGACTTACAAGACCGTTTTAGGGATGAGCCCTATAAGATGGTCTATGGTAGTCTTGTCACCTTCCGTGGAGATTGAACATAAAGCATATTGGGCGATTAGGAATGTAAATTTGGATTTGTCTCGTCGAAAAGAGCGGACTTCACGATTATCTCGAGCTCGAAGAAGTGCGCGATGAAGCCTATGAGAATGCTCGAATTTATAAGGAGAAGGTGAAGAGGATTCATGATAAGAAATTAGTGAGAAAAGATCTTCAACCTGGAATGAAAGTGCTTTTGTTCAACTCACGGTTAAGATTGTTTCGAAGCTTTGAGTAGATGGAGTGGTCCATATGAGATAGAAGAGGTGTTTCCTACGAAACGGTGAAATTATACAATCGTGATGAGAAGAAGTCCTTTCAAGTTAATGGACAACGGGTGAAGTTGTACATTGAAGGAGCATCGAATGTGATAGAGACTGAGTCGATAAGACTTCAAGAAGCGATGTCAGAATGAGGCAACCCACGTTTATTTTTGTTTCGTTTGTGTTTCTTTTGTTTTCGTTTCTGTTTCTGTTTTTGTTTGGGTTTTTGATGTTGTTTTTGTTTGGTGTGGTGCAGGTGAGATTTGAATATCTTGGAGCGTTGGGTACAAGAGAAAAGACTCAAAATTCAGTCCAGAAGGTACCCACGGACGCCCCCCAAACCAAATACGGGTGGAGATTTTTGTTTTTGGGCAGAGAAGGTACCCCAGCGCCGGACGGGCCGAAACCGGTGCTCTGGGTGGAATTATTATTTTGAGGCGTCATGACTCAAAGACCGACGCATCCAAAGCGGCTACTGGTCCGAAATTAAAAAAATTAAAAATAAAATAAAATAAAATAAAAAATTAATTAATTAAAATATATATATTTATTTGAAGGGATTGGCTTATTCTAACCCTAGTTTTTGTTTTCTCTCTTACCACCTTCGCTGTCTCTCCTTCCAACGCCCGAATTCTCCGGCGTTTCCATTCCAACAGATTCTCCTCCCGTCCGGCGTTTCATCACCGCAGCGCCGCGCGCCTTCAGCTCACAAGCTCCGTCCGGCGTTTCCACCACAAATACCTTCGCCTCTCAAGCTCAGTCTGCGTTTTCATTAGCGTCGCGCCTTCCGCCAGCGTCGGTGCTTGCCTCGGCGCCACGCCACCACCTTCAAGCGTCCGGGCTGGCCTCCAGCGCCACGCCCGCTACCACCTCCGCGTCCGGCGTTACCTTCAGTTCTTCGCTCCTCAGCGTGAGCTCAACCATAGTCCGGCGCCCACCTCGCGCGCCCCATGCCGCCGCTTTCCTTCGTCCGACGCTGCACTTCGCACCCTACGCGCTCATTGTTTCGTCCGGTGCTCTCTCTCCCAGCAAGACGCCTTCCACGCCTAGCTCGTGCCCGGCTTTCGTCGGCGCTACCTCCTTAGCGCTGCCGCCATTCGCTCTCTCCTCGGCGCAGGCGGTCTTATCCGGCGTTTCACTTGCCGCGCCCAAGAGCCTCACACAAAGAATCAACATGGTTCGTAAAAAGAATCCAAATGGATCTAGCTCACATCATCCACGAGATGATGACGTTCCTATGGAGGAACCCATCAAGACATCGACATAATGTACTCAGCCGCTTTTCCAATCTATAATCCTGTGGAAGGTACTCTTCATCGCCGCTTTGTCCATCAAGAAATAACTCCTCCGCGTATATTTAATTGGGATTTGATGCGAAGCTTGGGTCTTGAGGATAGGATTAAGAAATATCTTAAGAATTTAAGCATGCTTCAGTATGCTATGATGGAATTACCGGGGTATTCTCCGTTGTTAGTTGAATTTTATTGTACGTTGGGTTTTGATGATGAATCTGATACGATGACGTGTCGTCTGTTGGGGCAAGAATATGCGGTCACCCCTCGGGTTATGAAGGGTGTGTTTGGGTTCCCAACCTCAGGTGCACGAGGGTACCCCAATCTTTAATATCGTGGCGTGGCATGAGCTTTCGTGTTTTAATAGCGGTCATCTGGTTGGGATGCCGAGTGGGTTTATCAAGGATCCAATTTTGGCAATGGTGCACAAATTCATTGCCTTCAATGTTTTCGGCAATGAACAAAGCTAACAAAGTTAATACGGTGAGGTCTTCCTCCTCACTTGCAGTTAAGAAAACGAAGGTTAGCCCAACCTTCTTCATTTGGGAGAATCTGCAGCTAGTTCGGTCGTCGTAGAAGTGTCGGCCTACCTTGTGCCAAATCCCCACCGGACTAGTCAGCATTTGAAGATAATTAGTAATGAGGCACGCACGTTCTCGGACGAGATTTGATAAGACCAAGAGGATTGACCTCGATGAGCTTGAGGCGCCCGCTTGTTTATAATGAGACGACCACTTGCACCGCATGATATGAGGAACGTGTGAGGAGATACTTGCATGCGCAGTTCGCGCAGCTTAGTGCGGTCAGAGGACCATCCCATCCCCTTCGGTGACATGATGATTTTTGATACCACTCTTGCATCGATGAAGAAGCGATCAAAGATACCTATGCGAGAGAGGATCAGAGCCTCTTGAGCAACGCCGATCCCGATCACCCACGCTTCCTTCTCGGCCAAGGTCCATCAGTATGTGGTTACTATTCCATACGTGAGGAGTTGGGACAGCTTCAGAATTAATTAGCGGTCAATGGACGTAGTTTCACAAGACATCTACTCTCGATTCGATCAAAAATGAACGCCTTGACGAATGTAACCGACTTTGGAGAGAGCGTAACCAAATACTGAATCAATATAATCAGCGAGATGGGTGAGCATAATCAACGATGGTCGCCTCGAGGCTCGATGGAAAGCTTGGACTTCATTTCATGGCGATCCACCTCCACCATCGTTGTCGACCAATAGTGATTCGTCACTATTGGTGTGTTAAATGTTTTCTTTTTTTGTGTGTGTGTGTGTCGTTTTCTTTTGTTACGTGTTCGTCTGCTTTTGGCGATCCAAATCCTTCATGAGGCGATACAAATCCTTCATAGTACGATCGAAATCCTTTATAGTGTTGGTTTTCTTATTTCTCCAAGTAGTTGCTCTCGTTTCTACTGGTCGCTCTCCCAATCCCCTCGGGCGATAGGATCTTGTCCATTGCCCATTTTCATCTATCTCTTGCACAACTGAAGGAACATAACGTGGCCTGTTGTATGGAACATCCTGATACAACCATTCCTTTATCTTCTCATGTTGTTCATTGTTTTGCATGTTTTTGTTATGTTTTTCTCGTGTTTATGCGAACGATTTGGTTCCTATATGCTTAAGTTTTGAATATCTTTTATTGGAATCATGCTCGTTTTGTTTTGTGTATGGAAAGATCGCGTTTTCACATTTGGAGCATAAAAGCACCCAAGCGCGGACTCGGCGTGGCCGGCGCCAGCGCGTATGGAAAAAAGTGCGCGCTGAAGGCCCGCGTCCGGTCTTGCATATGTCGCCCGCGCTGGGTTTGTGGCGCTGGCGAGACATCTCAGAGCGCCAGCGTCCGTGGCAGCTTGCGTCCCGGCTGGCGCCGATGTTGATTGCCCAGAGACGGCCCGCGTCCGCGCCATGCGTCCGGCCCAAGCGAGTTAAATTGCCCAGAGAGCAGCTCGCGTCGCTCTTGCCTTGCGTCCGGGGGTCGAGGAAGTTGTCGGAAGATCGTTGCGTCCGGCGCTGGCTCCGATTCCACGTGCGTCCGCGTCCGGCGCTGGGTCTGCGTCCGACGCTGGGTGCCAATGATTTCGCCTTGTTTTGAATGCCTCGCGTTCGGCGCTAGGTCTCCGTCCGGCGCAGGACGTGAAAATTCGGCTACCTATATATATATTTTGAAACGCGTGAAACCCTAAGTTTTTAGTTCGATTCTTTTATTATTATTCGCAGTTTTCAATAGTTTCTCCCACGCCGATCGCTCATCATTATTTTCCTTGTAATTCCTTTTGCATTGATTGATTCAAGAACTTGATTGAAGAGATTCATCACGACTATTACGATTGTAAGGATTAATTATTCGATCTTTATTCCATCAATTGTTGGATAATGATTTCTATCAATTATAATTGTTTGATCCGTGAGATGAGCATGAATTAATTCTTTTCTAGGGTCGGGTGATTCAAATTGTTTAATTGATTATTTGTGTGATTGAAAATACCAATCAATCCTAGGGTTTATTGTTGAGTGATTGATTTCTATCAATTATTTATGTTTCGTGTATTATCGAGAGATAGATATGTGCATGATAGGAATTTGCTAAGTGATTAATCACCTTTAATTTGTATGTTCGTATTATCGAGAGATAGATACGTGCATCATAGGAATCAATCGGGTTAGAGATTACCTAAACGGGTACTCTAATAGTGTATGTATTTGTGAAATTTGATAACCTAGGTTTAATCCACTAACGAAAGTCGAGTGTTTGGATTTAGGTTTGAGGATTGCATGAATAGGTAGATTTCGATCAAGCAATAATCGATTAATCAAGGCGAAAAACCCTAATACCCTAGTTTATCTCACACTCTTGAATTATTCCCGTGCGATTGAACCGCTTTGAACAATCGTTGAATCGTTTGCGTGTTTAATTTCTGTTAATCTTAGTTAAGTTCAACCCCAAATCAAGTTTAGGATTTAGAATTTACCGCTTTAATCGTAACACATCATAGCCCCTGTTAAGTCTTCCTCGAGAGATTCGACTGGGTCGACCTTACCACGTTATAGGGACCTCGTGCTATTGCGGCGACTAAGTAGAACAATTTGGTCGGAACATTCATCCAACACGGTGAAAAGGCCGCCCCATTGGTGCTTCTCCATACACATTGTATGTATATTTGAGCTGGCTGATAAACTCTGGTAAATCCGCCAGAACCTCTGAGTTTTCTTTGTAGAAAACATATTCCCGCTATTTCTCTCGCATACCTTCGCTAACTGCAGCCGGCAAACGGCGGATGAGTCATTGGATTCCGCCCAAGTCCGTGACTCCATGATTATGCGCCGCCATAGTTGTAGGAACTTGTCCAAGAATTGCCCTAGATCGGTGCCTATTTTGTAATAGAAGAGTCGATACTCCCTTGTGAGTTCTAGGTCAGAAACATACGTGTCCGTACTCTTTCCCTTATCATTCCCATTTCCTGCCATCTGAATACAGATAGTTCTAAGTAAGTCTGCTTACAAGCGAGGGAAACTTAAATCATAAGGATCTCTTAAGGAACTTAGCTTTACAAAACACAAAGTTTGTGAATACCCTTCAACATAATCTCGTAAGTACTTATCACTAATCATTCTAATTTCCAAATTCAACTATCGTTTTAGATTGCTTTGCGTAAGCAATAGTTGATTACATCACGTGGAATCTCAAATGAAGAAACTGCGCCTTATGTTGTGGGTGACATTCGTTCGTTGAAGCCTCCATTCCTTCATAGCTTTTCAATTTACGTTCGTCAAATCGAACCTAAAAGCGTTCTAGGTTCTCAAGTTTTCGTGTTTCATCAAACACTACGTTATACATAGAAGAGAATTTCTTACGAGTTCGTTCAATCTAAGTTCTTCGTGAAACTTAGAGTTCATCTACGTTCTTTTTGAAAATCAAAATACTTTCACAATTCATCTTCGTTTCATAAACATACTTTACTGACATATACTTCTATATATGTCTATCATCAATATTCATATACCCCTTGGGTATAAGCTTTAATTTCTTTCAATTTTCATCAAAATGATCACATACCAATCGGGTATGAGCTTTATACTTCTTCAGACAAACTACTTGTTGTCTAATCAATGAATTATCAAAATTCAAAGCTGTTTACTTTTCAACGGCATGTCCACTTTTAAAAACATTTTTCACAAATACTTTCTTAAATACTGTACATAGTTCTTTCAAAGCTTTTAAAACCATACCTTTACTTTTGAAATCGTCAGAAACTACTTTTCCTTGCTGGTTGAGCATGATGAACAGGTGCGTTGAGCGGTGATGACTGCTTCATAGAAAAGTCTAGTGATTCAAGCTAGACTTTGGATAGAAAGAATATTTTTGGTTCAAAGCAAACGAACCGCTCTAATACCACTCTGTCACAGCCCGGTTTGGCTAACCCTTACCGGACCGTGACTCGGGTTTGGGTTAAGTGAATATGAAGAGAATAAGGTTTTAAACTTATTTCATCTACGAAGAAATATAGATGTTTCAAACAGAAACGAGAATCATGATAGAGCAAAACAGCTTTTATATATATATAAGAAGGTTTCATGGTTCCAACAAAACCGCAGCTTTGGCAAAGCTTAACAAAGTAACAAAAGATAACAGAGTCTCAAGAGTTTAGCAGCGGAATAAAACGTGTGAGACATGCATATGAAGATGCATTCTCAAGGTGAACCAAAAGTACTTCATACTTCTTAACAAAAGGTTCCGCTCAACTCCCGCTCTGTTCCATCACCCGCTCAACCTGCACATTTAAAAACAAATATGCAGGGCTGAGTACAAAGATGCACTCAGTGGACACATGCCGAAAACATTTTATACTTTACGAAATATTGTGCTGCCTACTTCACAGTAAGACACAAGGGTTTTATTTGAAAAGACCTTGTGCTTACTAAATACATTTTCATACTTTCTCAAAATATCGCTTGGCCAAGCATTTTTACATCACCACAACATATATTCCAAGTCGGCATATGGATTAACGCGCCGAGGGAGGCCTCCTTCACCGGACGCACGATCGACCGCGAACGGTTCGAGGTCAATCATCTTACCGTAACTCGGCTCGTGTCAAGTGTACACAACCCTAAGCTAGATTCCCTTCACCTCCAAATTAGATCCGAATTGTAATACTTTTCCTGTTGCCCCTGTGCAACCCGAATGGACATATACAAAACATAAAACATTTTTGCGCACAATATCGTACTTTATCATTTGCGTAAAACAAGAAAGCAATAACGAAGAAACATTTTCCAAAAGCTCGTAAATGGTTTTGATAAGAAAACCCACCTCGAACTTAAAGTTCCTACGCCACTAGAAATTAATTGTCGCCTTCTTTCTCCTCTCGAGGTGACCCTTTTTTCAACGTGAGAAACGAGGTTTAGTACATCGCTATACTTTTCTATAATCATCGATCCGAAAACAACGGAGTTACTACATCAATTCTTTTTAACGCCAAGGATCCTATTTTCATACCTTAACCACTATTATACTTATCAAGGCCTCGAAAATATATAATATCCTATCTTTTCATTCCTTCCTCGCTCAAACTATTCAACGCGACGTATGAATCTTAATTTCATACCTAACGTTGTTACGCATCGACTTTACTTCTCAACTTACATGTATACTTATATTTTACGATTCACGATCAGATTTTCCTACGCCTCAACTTTTCACGTATCATATCATATATATCACGATCACGAGATGTCATATTCTTTTATTTTCATAATTTTGAAAATTCCACATATATATACATATTTTCAAAATTTTCTCATAATATATATTATTATCATATATATTAATAATATGATATAATATTCATCATATACAACTTGTTCATCAATATTTTATGCTTTAGTAAATTTCAAATTACCACCCCATAATATTTCATATTTTTCCAAGAAATTCCACATAAAATCATAGAATTCTAATCATGAATAACTATCATTATTTCATGTTCAAAACAACAATTAAAATTCATGTACATCAATATATAACCTATGCTTATTTTTGGTCATAACATAGTACTTTTAATTCATACTTAACTTTGTATTAAAATCATAATACATGCTTATAAACGTCATATGAACATATTTAATTCATAACTTCGACACATAACATAATTTTCACGTATTTCACATAATTTTTCGAAAGCATGTAACAAAACATATCACATATGATTTTCTAATATTTTTACATAAAATAATAAGAAGTGTAGAGTTTCTAACCTTCTAGTCGATTTTGATCGACGTTTACGACGTCTTTCGAATTATGATCGAAGAGAACTCTTGGGAACACTCTCTATTTTTTTCTCTCTAATTCTTAGTGATTTTCGGTTATGGTATGGTATATGGGGGGGGGTCTCCTATTTATAGAGTTTATAAAGTGATTTTAATCATTACTTTATAAAATATCTTATTATAAAGTCAAAAATTACAACTCATACCTATCACCTAAATTTTCGAACCTATGAGTTGTAAATGAAACAAATTTTGATCTTATCTTATAATTTAATTATTCATCTTATCTTATCTTTTTGAAATTATACAATTCTAGTTGTAAAATCAAAATTTACAACTCATACTTTATTTTCGGCCACCTCCATAGCCTATGATACAATTATTTTATTTTATTCTATAGTTTATTATGTTATTTTATTATTTAATTAATGTATCTTATACTTATCAATAAATAAATAAATTACTACTTTATATAAGGTTTTATGAAATTTTCGGTCATTATTAGAACCTTAGGATAAAATTTATTTTTTTCCATATCATATATTATAATATTATCATGTAACAATATCATATTTGAAAAGTCAAAGTTTTCAACTTAGGATAAGATATCATTTTAAAGAGTTTTAAAATATTTCCAACCTTATATTAAGGTCAATAATTTCGCTATGATCATTAAAACCTTAGGTTACTTGTTTAATTTGATAACCATCTCTACTTTACACCTAATATACCTTATCTTTATAATTATGACCCTCATTAATTAAAGCATGATATTTTTCATCATTTTCACACTTAAAATTCAAAGTTTTCGGCCCTTATTATAATAATATGCCAAATATTTTATTTTTCTCCAATTAATAGCTATATGACATAATAACAATCTTAGATGATAAAATAAATCATAGGAAAATTAATTAAGGTCATTTCTATATACTTAAGTAAAGTTATCAGCAACTAATTCGAAATTATGCATAAATTATCAAACCATTATTCTTTTCATAACCAATATTATTTTCATGTTTAATTACATAAATATAATGATATTACATCATAAAATAAATTTTTGGAACATTTCTAAGTAATTTTCCCAAAAATTTCGAAACTAGGGTTTTCTAGGATTTATTTTTCATAAAATTCCATTCTTACCTTATTTCTTTAATTTCGAAATTTTTATAATTCCTATGAGATAAGATTGATCTATAATCATGACATTTATCAATTATATAATTAAATAAATTATTTAATACAATTATCACATAAGTTGTGATTTTCGAAAAATCACATAAAATCATACCTATATTTTCGAAAATTATGATCTTCTAGAAACAAATATTATCTCCTATGATACTTATCACATTATCACACATTTTTATGAGATAAACATTATCTTATGCTTAGTCATAACCTTTATCTTATCATTTTATAAAAATATCATAGCATACTTATCTTAAAAATGTCATTTTCAAACCTTATCATATACACCTATGATTTTCGAAATTCATGCATGATGTACAAGATAATTATCTTATCATATACTATAAGATAAACATGACAATCCATCACATAAAATCAAGTGATCACATATTAAATCACAATTTAATCCTTTGTACCCTATATTTTCGAAAATCACCATTTAAATAAGAAAAATATTTCTTTTTCTTCCTTAGTGTAAATAATATCCCAAATATACTTAAAAACATTTTTAAAAATTATTTCGTTCAAATTTTCAAGAGAAATTTTTTATTTATTCAAAATCGACAATTACCGACGTTCACTTTCATACTCCTTTCTATCGCATCGCTCCTTCTTTATTTTCAAATTTTAAGCCCGTAAATTGGGTATTACAAATGGCGAGTACACATTTGTAGGGAAATCTAATTTTAACCCTCTCCCGAGGATCTATCTTGGATGTTTAATTCACCATACATTGATTATATACCTAGCATGCACCTATATAATTAATTGCAACACGCTGGTGTTTTCTCGTGTTTACCGCGAATTTGCGGTGAGGATCGATCAAGACTCGTGCTTTGATCTTCCGGGCGATATCCCGATCGCTAAACTCCAATGCCGAGTGAGGACAATCTATGGAGAGTGCTATAGAAATTCGCCTTCTTCCTTTCTCAAAGTTTTCAAAATCCTAACTTGAGAAGTATGATTCTAAAATTTCACTATTGAGGATTAGGGTTTGATTTTCTCTCACCTTATATTTATAATGCAACCATAAATCCTATCCGGATAGAATTTCTGCATATCCAATAAATATAATAATATCACTTAAGATAGAGAGTATCAAAACAGAGTCCCAGTGGGACTCTAAGAGGAGGTGGACGAAAATTCACTAAGCTCCAAGCCTGGATGGGCCAGCTCAGGGATCAAATGCAAGGAATTAAGATGAGCCTCAAATAAATTAATTATCTTATGTTCATCCTGTAACATAAATTATTCATCCATTAATTATTTACTGCTCGATCGCTTTAAAATAATTAATATCGTAATTCCTAAGTAGTACCACTCAACCTTATTATTGTACTTGAGATAACTCAACCTGCAGGTTTAGTATAATAAACCTTTGAGCTCCTTAAGGGACGCCATCATCCTAAACGGATACGGTGACTCGACACGGGTAACTAGTACGACATATAAGACTCCACCACCCAAGATGAAGAGAATCTTGGGTTATCTCATGTAACCTCACCCATTACAAGTCAAAGTGATGGTCAAGAACTCATACTCACCTAATACCTTATCGAGGTTTAGATCAACGAAAGTCACCGAGATCTAGGTTCTTCACGACGGTCGATAGAAGAACTCATCTCACCGTGATCCATCAATACATCGAGACGTATCAAAGATAGACAAGCAACTAAGTCGAGTCACTTCTTATCTATACCGCAGCCTATACCGATAACGCGTCCTCAAGTTGTCTCAGCTGTGATACTTTTTATATCTCATTAAGCTTGACCAATCATACAGACTTCTGTGATCTACAACACACTGTATGATCTAACTTATATATGAGATAAAGGGACATACATATGCAATCAAGTAAACAATTCAGATAGGAAATTGTAATAGTGGTAACATGAAACATTGTATACAAGCTCAACCAAAACTGCTTTCAGTATACAAATCAAACAATCTCCTACTTATACTAAAGCAAAACTTTTAGTATACAATGTGTCTCTCTACTAGCTATTACAAACAACACCATCACTTTGCTTCTCCCACTTATACAAAAGTTTCCTTTCTAAGTGGGTGCCATCTTGCGCAATCCAAGTCCTCGAATATGCTCTTCGTAGACTTTTTGCGACAGGCTCTTCGTGAATGGGTCAACTAGGTTATCCGCAGTACCAATCTTTTCAATCAGCACGTCTCCTCGTCTAACGATTTCTCGTATGACATGATACTTTCTCTCTATGTGTTTGGTTGCCTTGTGGGTCTGTGGTTCCTTCGAGTTTTCCACTACACCGAGTTATCACAAGAAACTATGATACTCTTGGGCAAACCAGTACCACATCTAGATCCATGAGGTAGTTCTTGAACCATACACCTCTTTAGCGCCTCCGGCGGCTACATATTCGGCTTCCATGGTAGAGTCCGCAATGCATCGCCGCTTTGCACTCCGCCAGATACGGCTCCTCCTCCCAAGGTAAACACATAGCCCGAGGTGACTTTTTCTCATCACGGTCGACTTGGAAATTCGAGTCGAATAACCCAAAGGCATTAGACTATCTCGCATGGTAAACCAGCCTATAATCTCGAGTCCTTTTCGGTACTTGAGTATATGCTTTATCGCAATTCAATGAGCTTGTCCAGGTTAGACGATATCTTGCTACTATGCCTACCGCAGCGTATATCGAGTCTCGTACATAAGATTGCATACATGAGACTTCCTACGGCGGAAGCGTAAGGAACTTGTCTCATTTTCTCTATATTTCCTTTGCAGTCATAGGTGACTGCTCCTTAGATAAAGGAACACCATGCCTAAAAGGTAGCAATCCTTCTTGGCGGTCTGTATACTAAAACGAGTAATTACAGTATCAATGTAAGACGCCTGAGATAAGCTCAACATTTTTCTCTTGTGATCTCGGTAAACCTTGATCTCAAGAATGTACGCTGCATCTCCTAAGTCTTTCATTTGAAACCGATCGGATAACCAACTCTTTACGCCCCGATAAGCGCTTCACATTGTTGCCAGTAGAAGGATGTCATCTACGTAGTGCAAGAAATACCACGTCACCGCTGACATCCAAACGATACACACAACTTTCGCTAGGCAACTGGGTAAATCCATAGGACTTTACCACCTCGTCAAAGCTTAAGTTCCATGATCGGGAAGCTTGCTTGAGTCCATAGATGGACTTCTTAAGCTTCCATACTAGATGCTCTTCACCCTTCACCACATAACCTTCGTTCTTTGCGATATAGATGTCTCTACCTTCTTCAAGGTAACCGCTTAGAAAAGCGGTTTTCACATCCATTTGCCAAACCTCAAGGTTTAGCTGGTCTGCTATGGCCGTAAGAATTCGATGGACTTGAGCATTGCTACAGCGAAAAGGTCTCATCGAAATCGATGCCCTCAATCGAGTGTACCCTTTCGCCACAAGCTCGGCTTTAAAAGCCGAAACCTCTCTATCTCGAATCTCTTCCTCTCAGATACCCACTTACTATCTACGGCTTCCTCGCCATCCGGTAGAGGTGTCTTTCGTATACATCCATAGTTGTTATGGACTCAATTTCTAAGTCCATATCGGTGAGCCATGATCTTGCATCGATGTCTTGTATCGCCTCACCGATGTCCATGGGTCGATTATAGCTTGCTCGCTTCACGACTAAACCAAGATTCACCCACCTAACATAAAATGCTCGGGTTGACGAACAACCTTCCACTACGACGGGCGCCATCGGCACAATGGTACGGTGGGTGCGAGAACTTGTGGTTCTCATCTTACACAACTTGTCGGATAGGTGCCACTTATGCGGTCGGTATCTCCAAAGGAACTCGACCCACTTAAATTTCTTGAAGTATCCGGTGTCGATCCTCCCACTGTACACCCACATCTCGCACCTTTGGTTTAATCGGTGGCGAATACGATCATTTTCTAATTCTCAAGTATGATTTCAACTTTGATATATGGTTTCTCATATAATCCTCTTCTAAGAATCGGCATTAGTGCTAATAACCACCTTCCGATCCTTAGACTATAGAAATAACCACCCTTCGCTCCTCTAGATGGCCAATAAATGACCTTGCTTCGGATCTAGCCTCCAACTTGTCAGCCTTCTTGTTCAGCACATGTGTTGGACTGTCCTATATCCTTATGTGGTTTAAACTAGGCTTGCACCCAAACCACAACTCGAAAGGGGTCTTATCGACTGACTTGGACGATATTAGATTTAACAAGTATGCCGTTGTTTCTAAGGCATACCCCCAGAACGAAATAGGCAACATTGCATAACTCATCATTGATCTAACCATTTCTAAGAGAGTCCTATTTCTTCGCTCGGACACACCATTTTGCTGTGGTGTGCCCGGTGTAGTGAGTTGGGAGGTAATCCCACATTGCACCAAATAGTCCATAAACTCGTTACTGAGGTATTCGTTACCGCGATCAGACCGTAGTGACTTGATACTTTTACCAAGCTTCGTCTCCACTTCCGCCTTAAATTCTTTGAATTTCTCAAAGCATTCGACTTGCGGTGAGGTATATGTATCCGCACTTGAGTAACCGCCGATGAAAGTGACAAAATACTGCATTCTCCACGAGCTTGTGTGGACATAGGTCCACACAGTTAGACCGACTAGCTCCAACACTTCTTTGGCTCTATAACCCTTCGCTTTGAAGGGTCTGGTCGACATATTTCCTTCTATACAGGATTCGCAGACTGGTAACGGAGTAACTGTGGTATCACCCAACGCTCTATTCTTAGCCAGTCTTTGGATCCTATTTGATTGATGTGACATAATCTAAGACGCCAGAGAAATATGGTGTCATCTTGCGAAGAAAACTTTCTCTTCTTAAGGTTTGAAGTAGACGCAACATAATTAAAGGTATTATGTTTGGCAGAAATAGTATAAAGCAAATTATATAAAGTGCCACCACAGATAACTTCGTTATTTCTTATGATAGAAACACCACTATCAAAAACAACCGAATATCCATGAATAAATAGTTTGAAAATGAATAAGGTTCCACCAAACTCGCACATATAAAACGTCTTTCAATACTAAACTGCTTTATCAAAACATAAAGAAACATCTCCAACCGCAACGGCCTCGACTTTCTCCACGCTATGCATGGAGATCGTTATCTCACCATCATGCAGCTCCTTGTCCGCAGGAACCCACGCAGGTGTAACAAACATGATCAATCGACCAGTATCTACTACCCATGAACGAGTAGAACAAGTCGCTAAACATGTTTTCACATTAAAGCAAATGGCGTACTCGAGCCTCGAGCATAGGGTATTTAACCTTCTAATGCCCGCCTTGCCGCACTTGAAGCACTTGCCTTTCCTTTGCTTTTCAAGCCTCTAGTGGCGCCATGTTCCTGCTCCCACTGCTCCCAGTGGTTCCTTTGCCTCTACCAACTTTGGTGCCCCTTTTTCTTCTTCCATTTTTCAACGGAAAATTTGGGCCCTTAGATGTGCTAGCAAGGCATGTGCCTTTACCCATGACTCCTTCCGCGCCACGAGACCATTAAACAACCGACTAAGTGTATACCGGTCTTGCTCATGATCGCTCACGTGAAAATTCTCAAAGACTTGGGCGGTGTGTTGAGGATGATATCGACCTTAACCCATTTGTCAATACCTCCTCCCAACCGATCAAGACTATCCATGAGATGAGTCATGTGGGAGACATGTTCATGGACCGAACTTCATTCTTCCATCCTACACGCCAAGATTTCTCTCATTGTGTGAAAGCGGACTATCCGATCCGACTATCCAAACTTACTTTCGATACTTGACCATATTTCAGTCGCGTCTACCATCAACTGATGTTGCAGCTGCAAGCCTTTGGACATAGTAGTCATCATATAGCACTTGGCCATATTGTTTGACTTATGCCAAAGTCTGCTTGACTCTCGCTGCTCATTAGTCGATGCGTCAGTAAGGGCATTAGGTTTGGGAGTAGCAAGAACAAACATGTGTTCTTCAGCGATAAGAACATATTCCATGTTTCGTTTTCACTCGATAAAATTTGGACCGGATAGAGGATTTTGTGCGAGCATATTGATAATCGGTGTAAGAGACATATCTGAAAAGATAATGTAAACACATAAGCATACGATCGTACATAATTCGAAACAAAAATATTGTAACCTTTTGATAAAACAATATTAATTGAAACCTCCAATCGCCCAAAGAATCTCATATGCAAGCCACGCGTGTGGGCGCCACACATGAATCCTCGACTGCACTAAAATATACCTTTAGTCGCTTAATTTCAATCCATGTCAACTTATCCTTACGACAAATGAAATTAATGATCGACCTTATTAGACCACATCATTATCACAAGAAGGGACTTCATGGAAGTTGTACTTGAGGTGATGTCTAAGCAATGACCACAATTTTAACAAATAGAAATGAATTCTTAGAATCGCATACTCACTAGACCATACCGCCCAATCCAAATTTTTTGTTATCTCATTTTAAATCTATCTCTAGAGAACTCATGAAAATTGCATATGAAGTCACGCGCGTGTGGACGCCACACATGAAACTCCCACTTCTCAATAGATTAAAATGTTTTATTTAGAAATCTCATCTAACAAACTTATGACAAACAAGTGCAAGCAAAGCCGCGTGTGGATCGCCACTCACAATGCGTATCACTTTGTTTAGAGATCAATAAGTGTAGGTCTCGACATTTTAATTTTAGAAATTAATATGTCGGGTTACTTGATTAGTCTTTTGTTTCAAAAGGTTTGCCCATGCAGATCACGTAATCCTAGCATGCTTTTCTATAGAACTCAACATGTAAAACATGCTCGCAGTAATTCTAAAATATGCTTGAAAAACGCGATAAACCTAGCATGCTTACTATGCGCATCCAATCAAGAAAACATAAAATATGTTTATCTACGTAATTAAACATACATAGCATGCTTCTTCGATAATTTAAACATCCACGACATGCTTTGAACGATAAAATAAAATAAATTGCTCATCGCGCCCACTCGTGGATCCTCAGATTTCGCCTAATTTATTACATAAATTTGCAAAGCATGATCTTCAAAAACTCAAAACGGGCCTCGCGTGCACGCGCACGGCCGGATTCGTCAAAACTTGATTTGGGCCAAAAATTAAAAACGGGCCGGATGAATGGATCGGGCCGGATCCTATCAAAAATCTGGAACCGGGTCGAAAAATCAGGTTTGGGCCGAAAAAGGGCCGGGTCGGCCCAGTGTGGACTGGGCTGTGTGCGCTAGGGCATAGCCCATGCGCACACAGCCGCACATCCGCCGCCCAGCCGTCGCGCCTCCTACCGAGACCTGCCGAGGAAACGCCGCACGCACAGTCGCCCATCCCGTCGAGCATCGTCGCCAAGGGTCATCGAGCAACGCGCACCGTGTCGCCCGACCCCTACCGAAAGCTGCCAGGAAGCATCACGCATAGCCTGCCTAGAATCGTGCTGCCGAGGCGTGCCGCGGATTCTGGCCGAGGGCTATCGAGGCACCGAGAAAACCGCACGCCCAGCCTGTCGAGGAGCACCGAGCAGCGTCGCACAGTCTGGCCGAGAGGCCCTGCGCACACCGTTTCCCACTCGTCGAGACCTGCCTCGCCACGCCGAGAGACGCTGCCGAGCCGTCTGTGCGCAAGTCACTTCTTATCTATATCGCAGCCTATACCGACAACTCGTCCTCAAATTGTCTCGCCAGGATACTTTTATATCTCATTAAGCTTCGACCAATCATACGAGTCTTCGTGATCTACAACACATCGTATGATCTAACTTATATATGAGATAAAAGGACATACATATGCAATCAAGTAAACAATTCAGATAGGAGATTGTAAAAGTGGTAACAGGAAACATTGTATACATGCTCAACCAAACCTGCTTTCAGTATACAAATCCAACACACACATGATCTCTGGTGTATAATTCCTTCACTATACATTAAGTCTCCTACATTCTTATTAACGAATTCAGATCCGTTATCTGTTCGTATGTATTTAATGGTTTTATCAAAGTGCGTCTTAACCACATTAATAAACTACTTGACAACAAAATATACTTGATCTTTTGTGTTAATCAAGTATGTCCAAGTGACTCTACTATAGTCTTCTACCAAAGTCACCATAAATCTAACATTATCAATACATTCCACATTGTATGTGATAAACGCGCTTTTTACACGTTTATTGTTGATGTTTAAAGATGATTTTAGATCAATGAAGTGCGTTTATGTCTTGGATCTCAATGCTTTTACATATTTTTGGAAGATACTGCTCTTGGGTTCCGTTTTGGTGTTTTGTAGGCTTATAAGTCGAAAACCGAAGCATGGAACGAGGCAAGAGCGAAAGAAGGCTAAAAATAGGGCCTAGCGACCGCCCTCGCGGCCGCTAGCCCGCACGCGAGCGCAAGATGCGCTCAAAACAGATGGCTCGCGACCGGCCTAGCGACCGCTAGGTCGTCCGTGAGGAAATACTTTGCGACGCGGCCGCGCAATGATCATGAGACGTGCCCGCGAGCTTCCCAACGTGCGAAAGAGCTATCGCCCGACCGCGACCATGCCTAGCGGTCGCGAGCTGTATGCGAGGCCGACGAGCGTGTGCGTTCTCGCCGAGAAAACGAGAAAGCGCCAAGCGAGGAGATCCTCATGATCATGAGCTCGGCTCGGCCGCGGCGTTGCGGCGAATGGAAAATTAGGTTTCGCCTAAGTCTATAAATAGGGCATCATCCCCGCGCCCCTAACCTTCCCAAATAAATTTAGACGTTTTCCTCGCTTTTCATTATTTTCATTTATTTTCATTCTAGCTTTGATTTAGATTCATTCTAGTACTAGTTTTCCATCACTCTACATTAGTTCTACGCATTGTTAACCTTTGGAATGATTTCGTCCGAAGGAATTCCATCTTTTCCGTTTTCCATTGAAGTTGGGATTTGAACCCAACGATTATTCTTCAGACGCTACATCACGGGTTTTATCAATTTAATTATTGTTTTTATGATTATTTCGTATTTTATTCCATTTATTATGTCTAGCTAAATTTCCGTTCTAATCCTAGGGTTTGCATGATTCTATCTTATATGTTGTGATTCCTGCTATCGTTATTTACCTTCCTGGCATTGATTCATGATTCTTGGTGCTTATTTATATGTGTTGATTTCGATCAATCTTGATGCATATCATAGTTGCCGCTAATTACTTGACCGCTTTAATTGTCAATCGATCTCGAATGCATGATACGGATAAGCCTCGAGTCGAATCGAGATAGAACATTCGTAGGAAGCATATTCTTTGTGATCCTTTTGAGTTGCTTATTTTCCTCTAGATGTAACAAAGAATAGGAAAATTAGTAATCAACTGCCACAATTGTCGTAACAGAAATTGTTGGTTACATATGTGATCTTCCATCTTGTCTGGATTAAAATGGTTAATAATAAGCAGGATAAACATACGTTGTGGGTAGGATTAATGCATCCATAGGGTTAGTCTTTCTTAATAATTATCTCTTTGAGTTTTTATTGCTTTAGTTTATTTTCAAGTTGTCACATTTGCTTTGGATATAATATCCGAAGCCTTAAAACATATATAAACCAAATCTGTGCTTGGATAATGATGAATTATTGTTGAGTTAGCTTCTGTGTTTTCGTGTTACAATCCCTGTGGATACGGAACCCCGCGGTCCGCTATTTTCACCGTCTGCTCACCTTCACCATCCATGGCCGTAGCAATGCCGGCACAGTCCTCTCACAGGACATGAGTCTCTTAATTGGAGTTGCGACTCAACATAAGATGCATGCCGGCATGTTCCTTGCACAACACTTTCAGATGCAAGCTGAGGTCTCGGGGAACGCACGGATATGCATAGGAGGATTCGTTACCCCCATTGCTGATTTCTTCGGGGTGACGATTTGTGAGAGTCCTATCTCTCAAGATATCTTCCTGGACAAGCCCTGTCTATATGTCCAGACGTTCTTGAAGATACACCCGAGCCGCTACCTCTAGTCGCTATACGACAAGCACGGCGATCTGTTCTTCGCCAAACACGATCTCACCGCCAAGCGATTTGGTGCAATGGAGGCTAATTGAACTTGCGCCCCGGTCTTCACTACTCATGGGTTCGGCGCTGAACGCCAAGCGAGATCGAGAGAGAGGCATGAGGAGGAGTTTAGCGGGAGGAGCAAGCCGAGCCGGATGTGGCACCCGAGATAGGCGGCATATTGCACCCGCCACCCATTCAAGGCGACCTCGAATATATGAGCGCATGGATCGCATAGATGGTCGACTTGACCATATTGACGGGCGCCTGACATCCATTTTGGCCCAAAGAAGCAGCCCACTTCGAGCAACAACAAGCCCTCATCGCCCAACACCAAGCACATCAAGAGCACCAAAGATAAATGATGGAGATGATGCAGAGGTGGGATTAGTGACGAGGATTCTATCCGCCGCCGGAGTAGCGCGGCATACGAGGTAAGGTCTCTCGACCAACTACTCTTTTCTGCAAACCTTATTGCCTCCATTTCCACCTGTTTACAATAAGTTTGGGGGAAGTGGACGAGTTTGGTTGGTTGAGAGTCTTGTTTATGTTTTTATGTCGTCTTGTAAAGTTGTTATGCTTTGGGGCTTTTGTCGTGTCTTTGTTGTGTTGTGTCTGTCGATCAACGAGTTAAGTGAAATGTGTTAATGCATGTTGCCAATGATGATAGAAATTTTCTGAAAAATGTTGTTTATAGTGCACATGACGTGTTAGGAAACGAATCATGAATGACTTGAGATTGCTTAGCTTGTTGTTTTCACCATTTGCTTAAACCGTGAGACTTGAGCTTTCATCAGATATACATCTTATTACGCTTTTAATTGTGTGATATCGCATGTAATTATCTTCTAGAACTTGTCGCTTTTCCGTATCGAGGCTGCAATATGTGTTTTGAATATGGAAAGGATAAAAGGCCATCTTTGCTAAACCATATATTTACCCAAACACTAGCCCAATGATATATACCGTTTGTCGCCTTCTTTGAGCCTTTATTAGACTTTATACTTTCGATTAACCGGATGATAGGAGATGGATATGGGAATCAAATGGGAGGAAAATCTGTTTTGATATTCTAAGTTGGGATAGAAGATAAAGAATGGTACCCGTGTGAAAAAGATTAGATCCTATAAGCTCTGTTACAAAGCCAAGAAAAGAAAAAATTTGTGAAAGATGTGAGCATAAAGGAAGTCAATTATCATAGTATATGGTACCATGAGTTGCATAAATGATTGAATTAACATGTTGGAAAGAAAAGGGGAAATGGACAAAGTCCATATGAGTCGAATGTATAAATGGAGGTAATTGGAGGTATATTTGAGTCACTTAGTCATATATTATCCTACCTTAACCAATGTGCCTACATTACAACCTATGAAAAGTCCTTTTTGATCCTAATTTGAACACATTTGATTTGGTGGAGATATTAGAGAAATGGCAAGCCTATGGTGAGTTTTTTGCATTGCATTGATTATTGAGTGTATACACGTCCTTTATTTCTTTATGAGTTGAGTGTACTCTATATATTACGCATATGCCGCTGTGAGGTGGAATTGAATGAGATTTTTGCTTTCAATGGTTGTACATTATCGAGTTGACTAATGTCGTCGGTAATGCTTAATGATTTTGAGCTTTGAGATATTTCGAGGCGTTATTGTGTTAATCACCTTTTGCCGACACTCGCTGATCTTTTGTCAGTATCTATCTTTCTTTTGGTTTTATTTTGTTTGAGGACAAACAATGCTTTAAGTTTGGGGGTTTGATAAACGCGCTTTTACACGCTTATTGTTGATGTTTAAAGATGATTTTAGATCAATGAAGTGCGTTTATGTCTTGGATCTCAATGCTTTTACATATTTTTGGAAGATCTCGCTCTTGGGTTCCGCTTTGGTGTTTTGTAGGCTTATAAGTCGAAAACCAAGCATGGAACGAGGCAAGAGCGAAAGAAGGTAAAAATAGGCCTAGCGACCGCCTCGCGCCGCTAGCCCGCACGCGAGCGCAAGATGCGCTCAAACAGATGGCTCATGACCGCCTGGCGACCGCTAGGTCGGCCGTGAGGAATACTTTATGACGCGGCCATGAAAGCAATGATCATGAGACGTGCCCGCGAGCTTCCCAACGTGCGAAAAGAGCTACTGCCCGATTTCTCGCGACCATGCCTAGCGGTCGCGAGCCAGGGCGGGAGGCCGACGAGCGTGTGCGTTCCTGCCGAGAAAACGAGAAAGCAGCCAAGCGAGGGAGATCCCTCGCGACCGCGAGCTCGACCGCGCGAGGCGTTGCGGCAGAAGGAAAAATTAGGGTTTCGCCCTAAGTCTATAAATAGGGCATCATCCCCCTCGCGCCCCTAACCTTCCCCAGTGCGAATTTAGACGTTTTTCCTCAGTTTTTCATTATTTTCCATTTATTTTCATTCTAGCTTTGATTTAGATTCATTCTAGTACTAGTTTTCCATCATTCTACATTAGTTCTACGCATTGTTAACCTTTGGAACGATTTCGTCCGAAGGAATTCCATCTTTTTCCCGTTTTCCATTGAAGTTGGGATTTGAACCCAACGATTATTCTTCAGACGCTACATCACGGGTTTTATCAATTTAATTCTTGTTTTTATGATTATTTCGTATTTTATTCCGTTTATTATGTCTAGCTAAATTTTCGTTCTAATCCTAGGGTTTGCATGATTCTATCATATATGTTGTGATTCCCGCCATCGTTATTTACCTTCCCGGCATCGATTCATGATTCTTGGTGCTTATTTATATGTGTTGATTTCGATCAATCTTGATGCATATCATAGTTGCCGCTAATTACTTAACCGCTTTAATTGTCAATCGATCTCGAATGCATGATACGGATAAGCCTCGAGTCGAATCGAGATAAGAACATTCGTAGGAAGCATATTCTTTGTGATCCTTTTGAGTTGCTTATTTTCCTCTGAGATGTAACAAGAATAGGAAAATTAGTAATCAATCGCCACAATTGTCGTAATGTAAATTGTTGGTTACATATGTGATCTTCCATCTTATCTGGATTAAAATGGTTAATAATAAGCAGGATAAACATACGTTGTGGGTAGGATTAATGCATCCATAGGGTTAGTCTTTCTTAATAGTTATCTCTTTGAGTTTTTATTGCTTTAATTTATTTTCAAGTTGTCACCTTTGCTTTGGATTTAATATCCGAAGCCTTAAAACATATATAAACCAAATCTGTGCTTGGATAATGATGAATTATTGTTGAGTTAGCTTCTGTGTTTTCGTGTTACAATCCTTGTGGATATGATACTCTCCTTACCTTATACTTGCGCGTTTTTCGTGTTAGAAAAGTGAGCGATCAGTATGGCCCCCAAACATCAATATGCACAAATAGAGATGTTGTTCTTCGATGCAAAATAGGAAAATGCAGTCTAGTTTGTTTGGATCGTGCACATACCTCGCTTCCTTCAATGCTTCCGGATCAGCAGCTGAGATCGTTCCCTTGATTATTGACATATGTTCCATAGTCTGTATGGATGGGTGTCCAAGTATCGTGTGCCATTCCTTCACCTTAGACATATGTCTTGTTGATACTACATTGCATCTATTCTGTTTTCCAATAATGTACAAGTTTCCCATACTCTCCACCATGCCCATAATGAAATCTGAGTTCAATTTTGAATAATACAGTGTGTTCCAAGGAACATGCATCTAGCTAAATTCTCCTTTATTAACTGAACAACGTATATCAAATTATGAGTAAACGACGGCGCAAGAAGAACATTCTGAAGTGTAATGCTCTCATTGATTTCAACATTCCCCATGAATGACACCTTCTTAATGCTTCCATCTGGAAGATGGATCTTCTGCGACATGTCTAACTTTGTTCTTGTCTTCATCAAATCTGAGTTGCAGCAGATATGAGTAATTGCTCCAGAGTCGATTATCCAGCTTTCCTTTTCCATAACATCCAGAATACCAAATGCATAGTGTCCATTAAAATCCTTATACTGATCTGAATTACTCTACACCATATTTGCATTGTAGTTGTGCTTCACTAAATCATCTTGTTTATCACTCATCATTTTTCCCATATATCTTGCTAGTTCTTCATTTATTACTTTACCAATATTCACATTAGATCCAAGCTTGTTTGTAAAGTTCTGTTCTTCATCTTCTTTGTTGGATAAAAAGAACATTATTAAAGTTCACCTTGAATTTTCCCTTCGCATCTTTCAGTTTCTTATACCATTCAGGAAAACCATGTAGCTTGAAGCACTCTTTCTCCTCATGCCCTGCTCTGTTACAATGATTGCAATACAAACTTATCCTTTCCTCTTTGCTCCGTCTTCCCTTGAACTGGTACACTTTCCTATTACTGAATCCTTTATTGCTTTATTGATATCCCACATTCATAGCTACTGAATTACTTGAATTAACAGAATTATCTATGGATAACTTCTGCTCTTCCATCTGCAATATAATTGAGTAGGCCTTATCCACACTGGAAAGGATCTAAGAACAAGATCTGGTTTCTTGTGTTGTCATACCCATCATTTAATCCATTGAGGAATTGCATCAACTTTTGATTATCCTCTCTTTCTATCACTGTGTGTCGTGCATCACATTTGCAAGTTACAGGAGGCCGTACCATTTCAAGCTCACTCCACATTGTAACCAGTTTATTAAAGTATACTAACACACTTTGATTTCTCGATCAGAATCACGATTTCTCATTGAATCGCGCTATTTTAGGGCCATTACTTTTCCCAAATCTATGGTTCAAAGCATCCCATAGATTCTTAGTATTATCAATATGCACAAATGAATCTATTAACTCCTTAGATATTGAGTTAATAATCCATGAGGAAATCATATAATCGGCTTTGATCCAAGCTTTGTAGTAAGGAGAATTTGATATAGGTTTCGGTAAACTTTCATCCAAAAATTCCAGTTTACTCTTAGCTCCTAAAGCGCGTTTTATGGATCTACTCCAGTTTAAGAAATTATTTCCATTCAATTAAAATGATACCAATTGCATACCAGGATTATCTCCATTATGTAGCTATAGAACTTCTCCAATTTGGTTATCTTCCATTCGGTTTGTTTCTGCTTCCTTGTTCTTTTGAATATTTGCAAAGCTTGAACTTATGTCTAATCTTTATTCTTCTTCCTCTTCTTCGCTCGCAGTTTCTTCATCAGCCAATATATTCCATGTTACTCTTCGATTTTTCACCATTTATGTTCGGTGTGAAATGAACATGGCTCTGATACCATGATGAAAGTAGAAGAAAACAAGATAGAAATATAGAAAGAAACAAGATGGAAATCTACTGTAATTCCTTTATTCTCATTCACTTGTATGAGACACGTACAAGTGTTATTTATAGGAGTAAAACGGAAGAATGAAAGCTAATAACTTATTCTAACAATAATGTAACAAACTCATAACAAACAACGAGATATTTAACATCCTCTAATCCACGTGTCACTATGCATTTATACTTCATGCACCATGCAGAAAAATATGCTATTTTCTCTTGCTTCTTTCTTTGCTTGCTTCTGCATATACACTTTACACTCTCTTGCTTGATTCTGCATCTTCTGCACTGTCACTGTCTCTATAGAGAGAGATTGAGATAGTCATTGCCTTCATTATTCTAGTGTCAGATTCATATACATTGAATAAGCAAGAATGTATCTCTTGACTTCATCTCATCCTTTGTGGATGAGCTACCTAGTTGTAAGAGAGTGGTTTTGGTTGTTGTTGTGCCAGCTAGATTGACATATTCATTGGAAATTTGTGGTTGTTGTGTTGCAAGGAAAAGAAAGGACCGCACATTGCTCTTTAGTTTTCCTTCATATCTTGGCTACTCATTTGTTTCACTATGTGTATAGGTACAACATGTCACGAGCAAAGTGGTGAGAAATGGTGCTACTTTCGTTAAAATTGTTCATAGAGATGATGGTGTTGTCTTATTGCTGAAGATCAGAGGTAAAGGCTGCTACAATCCGTTTCTCACCTCGATGAGGTCAAGCATCGACATTGGAGAAAGATGAATGGACGACAAGGCAATGCCACAATACGTACAAAAGAACATCATGTTTGTTGTACATAATTTGGGGGTGTCTATTAGTAAAATAAATATTGCATTTTTATTGAAATGATTTGGAAGACACATGAAATTGTGAATTCCCTCAAAAATCTTGATTTTTTACCACAATAACTCCCATGGGGTCAATAGGGACGTCTAAAAAGTATCGTTTATAGTGAAAAAAATATTATTTATAGCGAAGAAAAATATATTTATTTTTTTACATTGTAAATAAAAAGTATCATTTACAATAAAGAAAAATATTATTTGTATTGAAAAAAGTATCATTGTTTCTATATAGGGTTGATCCCACATGAGTGTACCTCATTTTTAACGGATCATCATGATATTTATAGATAATAAGGTATAATATCAATAGTTGTTAAAGTACTCTATTATTGTAAATATTAGTTTTATTATGTAAGAGAAAGACTTTAAACAAAAAATCTGTGACTTTATATTTGCCATAATTTATTGCTCCATTCGTCTACTAAAAAAAGTTCGGTGGAACGAGCTTTAATAAAATATAATAAGTATAAAGTAAATGGAGAAAATAAATGAATAGATTAATAGTTATAGAATTAAAGATGAGTTATTCTAGATAATAAATGTATAGATTAATGGATAATGAAATTAAAAAAAATGAGCCACGGATTTTTTTTATAAATAAGGAGATAGATTAGAAGTGAAAATATAAAATTTATATGAAGGTTCATGTCTAAAAATAAAATAAAATAATATTTTTTGTGAATAAATCCAAATAGACTTAAGCGAATATTTTACATGTATGTGGGAGTAACTATTTATGGATAGAAATATAATGCAATCACCTTATAAAAATATACCCCAAAACTGATATTGAGGTTTAGAAGTAAGTTTATCCTCATATGTTTAGTTTAATTGATTAAGAGTTAGTAGATCTGAAATAAAGATTAAAGATCGAATCCTAACAATCGTAATATTGGAGTTCATTCTTTTTATAACGATTCTCTGTGGATACTAAATAAAATCCAATATTAGATAATTTTTTTAATTATGGAATTATCGTTATTTACTCTCATATTATAACGTGGGTCCGAGGTTCACTTTTTGTAGATCAGTATCCGTTCTGTTAATCAACCAATTTTGCTACACGAAACCGATTAGCAACTCAGGATACTAACCGATAACCGAACCGATCGGTTATTCGATTAACCAAATAACCGATCGGTTTAACCAATCGGTTATTTGGTTAACCGAATAACCGGTTTTTTAAACCCATTTTTTTTTCAATCAAAACGGCAAAACCTGGCAGGTTTAACCTGCTGTTCCATATACAAAAAGTCTCAAACTCAAAACGGTTTAACCTGCTGTTCCATATACAAAAAAATCTCAAACTCAAATTAGATTAAGCTTCCATCTCATTATCATCCATCTATCTCCCTTCCCCGATCATCTTCTTGGATTTTTTTTTTATCCTTAGCTTAGTCCACCAACAAAATAATATTCTTGTTTCTTTCTCTGTTCCCGGCCGAGAATGATGGAGGAACAATAAAACTGTTTAAATCCCAGATTGCTACTACTAATCTAATCCCAACCCATCATTAACTCTTCTATTTCTCTCTATCAATACTCTCCTGCCTTTTCTACTCTCAAAATCATGAGCTTTTCCAAATTCCATCGAGATTTTCTTCCACTGGATTCACTTTGTTTATAAAAATTATTCCTGAATCGCTTCCACACCTTCCTCCACCTTAATCTCTACAATTGAATGTAAATATTATATATAGAGAAACATGAAATTTAAAATTTCATGGAAGATCTTGTAGAGAACGATGCTTGAAGATCGGTAGACGATGGAGAGATGATCCTCCTTAATCGATAATTTCAACTTTATCATATGGTCAGATAATTTCAATTAATGCTACGCCTCCATAGAAATTAATTTACTCCTACCGCCTCCATAGAAATTAAAGGAAAACCACAAGATAGAAACTTCATCTCAGATATGGTCAGATAATTAAATTCAAAATTTACCTCAGATACGGACGTGTGCAGTGCGGAAGGAAGGCCGTGCAAAGACAAAGAAGCAGGACGGACGTGTGCAGGCAATGAGGAAGCGAGGACGGCACTGGATGTGCAAATGAGGGGGCGAGGGTGGTGCGGCCGATCCGGTGGTCCGAGACTCGAGGTGGTGTCAGGTGGCAATGAAAGGAGCAACGATTTTATGAGGAGGTGGAAATGGGCACGACGCAAGTTTGGTGGGAGAGGTTCGATGCAGATTGCAAACCAGGCCGGCTAGTCAGTTGGTGGAGGGGGAGATGAACTGAGCCGATTAACCGTCGATGGGAGGAGAGGTGGCACGGTGACGGATGATGGCGCTGAATTCTAAACTAGGCTTCTCCCGGCTCACGTGTTGAAGAAGACGGACATAGGAAGTTTATGATGGAAAATTGAACTTACGTTCTCGGTCTAATTGGGCCAGCCCCAATATACTCGCTTTTAAAATATTAATTATAAAATTAAATAAATATATATATTTATATATTATTTTGAGCCATCGGATACCCGATAACCGAATAGATACCGACAACCAAATTTTTGAAAATCACATACCAAATATCGAATCAGTATCCAACGATATCTGCTATTCTGCTAACCGATATCCATTAGCTTCGGTTCGGTATATAGATACCCAAATAACCAATACCAAATATCCACCCCTACTTTTTGGAACAAGGTTGAGAAGGAAGCTAATTGCGTCTTCCTAATGCAAACCTCCCTTACCGGCTCTGCTGCCCTAGCGAAACCATGAAAACCTAGATAGGGCTACGTATTTCATATACTTTACCGAATTTCTTTTCTTCTACACCTAGCATTCGATTCCTAATAACATTTCCTTCTTGTCATGGCAAAGAAAGACAAAACTCCTCCGAAAAATGGAGATTTAAACGACGTTTCCGATTACAACGACGCATCTAATTCCTCCACAGTTTTCAAGACCTTGTTCGGCGAAGCTCCTGGGCAAGACCCGGCTGCAAATTCTCTGTTCTCGGATAACAATCCATTCCACCGGAAATTTCTGAAAACGCATCCCCCAATTGAAGGATCGAGATTAGGGCTTGCAGGAAAAGAAAAGAGAGATGCCGAGTACGAGGCTAATTTGGAGGGTTCTGATTTTTCTGAGGTGAAGAAGCCCAAGAAAAGGAAGAAAGATAAAGTAGAGAAAGAAAGTTCCAGTTTTGATGGTGAAATGGTTGAGGAGAAGAGCAAGAAGTTGAAGAGAGCTAATGAGAAAAGTAATTTAGGCTCTGAATCAGAGGAAACCCCGAAGAAAGATTTTCAGGGAATTCGTGAAAGTGGTGATAAAAATGAAAAGAAGAAAAAGAAGAGGAAGAGAGATGAGGTTGAGGCGGAGTATGAAGCGAAGCGATACGGTATAACTGATGAGATTGATGAAAGTAAGAGCCAAAGTAATGTGGTGGGGGAGAAGAGGAAGAAAATGGAAAATCCAGAGGATGTGATGGTAGCAAAGGAAGGTTTCGATGATGAAAGTAAGTTGTTAAGGACTGTATTCGTCGGGAACTTGCCGCTGAAGTTGAAGAAGAAGGAAATAGCGAAGGAGTTTAGCAAGTTTGGTGAAGTCGAGTCTGTAAGGATTCGATCTGTTCCCATTGTAGATGTGAGTCTGCCTTGGCTTTCTTGTGCTTCGTTTCTTGGGATTGTTTTGTGTGTGAAAGTGATGGTGGTATTCTCTTGTTTGCAGGGCAAAATGCCAAGAAAGGGTGCTGTAATCACAAATAAAATCAATGAGAATGGAAACAGGTTGGCTTCTAAATTAAACATATTTGACTGTTCATTGTTTGGATTTGATTGGTTTTATGTCGTGAAGGAGATGAATCCGGTCATAGTTTATATGAAATAAGACTAAAAAAAGGTACAAGCAACTAGTGGTCTCCCTACCTCACCAAAAAGAGAGAAGGAAATACTGAAAGGGAAGTCGAATATTTTCAATGTGTATTCAGTAGTAGATTAGTTCCTGATAATAGTTTTACGTGTTTAGTGTCTATCAAATTCGTCTTATGTGTATTTGCTATCTTAGTTGACTCCTTTATATGCCTGAGGGCCTACAAAACTGTGGAAACATGCTGCTATCTATGTGGTGTATCTATCTGGTGCTAGAATTGTCCATCAGTCCAGCAGACATTAGTGTTGATGGCATGCTTATGTGCTTTAGTCCTATCTGTTGCTACCCAGTCCAATTTCATTCAAAAAGTGAGGATACTTCTCTTCTTCCATAAGAAATTGCCTGCACCTGTTTACTTTTTTTGCAGTGTCAATGCTTACGTTGTTTTTAAAACTGAGGAGTCTGCTCAAGCATCATTGGCCCATAATATGGCCGTGGTATGTTCCCACCTTCACATTCTTTCTACATTTTAAGATAGATGTACACACTCAATGTATATAACACAGTGGGCATCAATTGTTAATTTCCTTGAGTTCAGGTTGGTGGAAATCATATCCGTGTTGACAGGGCATGCCCACCGCGCAAGAAATTGAAGGGAGATAATCCTCTATTGTACGAACACAAGAGGACGGTTTTCTTGGGAAATCTTCCCTTTGATGTCAAGGCAAGATTTTTTTTATCTTCAAATAGCTGTCTCTTTTGTTTCATGTGTTCTTATTTTAAATTGTTATGCATTTGTACTTTCCCCAGGATGAGGAGATCTATCAATTATTTTCTACTATAAAAAATCTTGAAACAAGTGTCGAAGCTGTACGGGTTGTCAGGGATCCTGGATCAAGTTTGGGGAAAGGCATTGCATATGTGTTGTTTAAAACTGTGGTAAGAGCAGAGCAGTATATATATCTAATCAGTGATTCATTTTGTGTCCGATAACTTATGCTTAGTTCTGATTTATATTTCTTTTCTCTGATTTATTTGTTTAATTGTATCATTTTGTTGCATGTGCGTGGTTTTGCATTTTCAATTTGGAACCTTGTACCATTTCTTAATGAATTTATGTTATCTGCCGAATAGGGGTACTGTTGTAGGTAAAATGTAAATATTTCTTATACGTTTTGAACCATTTATAGGTCTAGCACTTCTCAATGTATTTTGGATGTGTTGGTATTAGTTGAAAACACGTCTGTCATTTATTAGTAGAATGGATGTGTCTTAAGCAATCTAATTGTTTTAGAAATCACGCAGACATGTGAAACCATTTATATTCCTTTTAAGTTGTTGAAATAACAGTATTAGAGATTCTTATATTACGATGAACATGAACTAATAATTATGGGTAAACATCACATAAGAGGAAGTGTGTTAGGAGCAGAAAAGATAAAAACTCCAAACGGCAAAGCCGTCCACCAGCCCTGGGGCTCAATTTTATTAATACTTCAATAATAATCCCCAAACCCCAATTAACAATTATTTATAGTACTGCTAAGAGGTTTACCAAAATGAACTACCACATAAACTAGAATAAAATAACAAATCTTGTGAGATAAAATAGAACGCCCAAAGGCCTAAGCCCATCCCCTCACCACGATAAACTTGAAATGGCCGAGGCCCGACTTCTTCTCGCTAACTCGACCCGCCCCCATCTTGCTCCCTAACAACTCCTTTCCTTCGAAACAAAACAACCTTGTCCTCAAGGTTGAAATCCGAAACCGCTTTTGAAACCGCTTCCACCTCCACCAAGTCGCCTCATCTTCGATTGCCCTCCCATTTTATCAAAATTTGAGTCACATCCTTTCCTTCCTCTCGCACACTTCTCATAGCCAAACCGATTCGCTCAAAATCGGACTCACCGAATCTCCAAATCGGCGGGCACTGCCTTCCCACCGGATGCTCCCCACCACACGCCAAGCCGAGAGACATGAAAACCCGATGAATTTCGCTGAAACAGTAACTTCACCGATATGCCGATGGCCCCACTCATTGTTCTACCTCAAATGGCCCATAAAACTTCGCAGTAAGCTTATGATGAGTCTGACTAGCCATGGATGTCTGGCGATATGGTCTCACCTTCAAAAACACACGATCACCCACCCTAAACTCCAAATCCCTCCGTCGCCTATTAGCAAACTTCACCATCTGTTGCTGCGCCCGCACTAAATTTCCCTTTAAACGACGCAAAACTGCATCCCGACTACTTAACTCCTCACCACAACTGCCTATACGACATTCGCCAGCAAGAACCATCAGATCGTGGGGGTGGCGACCATATACCATCTCGAAGGAGAGATCCGAGCAGTTGTCGATGGCGGTGTTGTACCAATATTCCGCCCACGAAAGCCAACGAGTCCATTGTTTCGACTGGTCACTTGTAAAGCACCTCAAGTATGTTTCAACCACCCTATTTAACACCTTCGTTTGCCCATCAGTCTCTGGATGGTAAGCGGAACTGAACTTAAGTTGAGTGCCCGACTGTGCAAATAACTCCTTCCAGAAAGCACTCATAAATATTAGATCTTGATCACTTACTATCGATCGCGTAACTCCATGCAAACGAACCACCTCCCGAATAAACCAATCCGCCATCGACCTCGCGACATGGGAGGCTTAAGAGCCACAAATGGCCATACTGACAACTTTGTCAACCACTACCATAATCACAGTTGCCCGGGACTTGGCAAGCATGTGATGAAATCCATCGATAAATCCTCCCATATTAGCTCAGAATTGGCGGTGACCGCAGAACCCCGCAGAGACATAGCCTCATACTTTGATTTTGACAGACTAAGCATTTAGCCACATACTCTTGCACTCGCGAAACATCCACTTCCAATACACGCCAACGCAAATCTTTTGTAAGTTCGAATGCCCCAAGATGACCTCCAGTTGGAGAGTCGTGGAATTGTACAACGACTTAGGAATCCAAGTCGAATTGGCGTGAACACCACCCTATCCTTATAAAACAACTTATCACCACGTATCTCAAACCCCACTCGGCTTCCCGATTGCTCACGCAATGTTTCACGACGCCCGTAATATATTCATCCATCTCCTGTTCTCGCAAGACCTCCTGCATATCCGCTAAGAGCCCCCAACTCACCACTCTCGCCCGCCGCGATAAGATCAGCCGCAAAGATTGGCGCTTCCACGCCTTGATTCAATAACAAAGTCGTAGCTCAACAATTTCACCACCCATGTCTCATTGTCTTTGGTGTTGCAATTTTCTGAGACAGTAAATGCTTTAGACTATTATGATCAGTACGCACGACAAATCGCCTACCTAATAGATATGGCCGCCAATGTTGCACAGCCAACACTAGACCTACCATTTCCCTCTCATACGCCGACTTGGCTAGTGTCCTCTCCGACGACGATTTCTTCAAGTAGCGATAGACGCTGGTTCTCGCATCAAAACGCACCCACTCCAAAGGTTCGATGCATCACACTCCACTACAAATTGTTGTGAGAAATCTGGCATAGCAAGAACAGGAGCTTCAATCAAAGCTTTCTTTAATCTTTCGAACCCGGCTTCATCTGTTTCGGGCCATTCGAACTTAACCGAGGCTGTCTTCTTCAAAAGAGTAGTGAGTGGTCGCGCAATGAGCCCATAATCTTGGACGAACCTCCTGTAGTAACCGGTCAATCCCAAGAAACCACGCACTTCACGAACTGAACGTGGTCGAGGCCACTCCACCACCGCACTAATCTTAGCTGGATCCATCGCCACACCAGCCTCCGAGATCATGTGCCCCAAGTACTCCACCTTCACACACCCAAATGAACACTTCTTGCGATTAGCCTTAAATTGGTTTTCCTTCAGAATCTGAAGGACTTGAGTCAGATGGTTGTGGTGATCTTCCCAAGAACGGCTGTACACCAAAATATCGTCGAAGAAAACTAACATAAATTTTCGTAAATAAGGCCGAAATAAATCATTCATCACCGACTGGAACGTAGCAGGCGCGTTAGTTAAACCAAACGGCATTACTAAGAATTCGTAATGCCCATTTTGTGTCCGGAAGCGCTTTAGAGACATCGTCTCAATCAGCCACTCTTATTTGATGATAGCCAGCACGCAAATCAATTTTTGAATACACCACTGCGCCAGCCAACTCATCGAGCATCTCTTAAATCACCGGAATCGGATACTTGTCCTGAACAGTCACCTTGTTAAGCTCTCTCAGAATCTACACAAAACCGCCAACTGTCATCCTTCTTCTTGACTAACAAAACCGGACTAGAGAATGGGCTCGAGCTTGGCCTGATAATTCCGGCTAGCAACATATCCGCCACAAGTCGCTCAATCTCATCTTTTTGCATGTGGCCGTACCGATATGGCCGAACCGATATGTGTCCCGCCCACGAACCAACTCAATTGATGATCCGACGCGCGCTTAGGCGGAAGGCCCTCCGGCTCTCCAAAAACTTCCTCAAACTGCTGTAGAACCCGCGCCACTCGAGGGGATTCAGAATCTGCCAATTTAATCGGCTCTCCATCCATGACCATTGTCCAAAATTCGGCGTCTCGCGTTCTTGTCAGCGCCCTCAGCCCCATCGGACTCCGACACAACACAGGATCCCCTTTCAGAACAACCTTCCTACCCTTCCATGCAAAAGTCATCGACATAGTTTCCCAATTCACCTTCACATCCCCCAAAGTCGCCAACCATGCCACTCCCATAATTATATCAACACCCCCAAGGGCGAACACATAGCAATCGACGACTATCTCGCACCCTTGCACCCACAGCGAGATGTTTCTGCAAACCCCCTCAGATTCTTGACGCCTCCCGTCGCCGAGCTGGACCCCAAACTTGGCTGTCCTATCCGGTTTCATGTGCAGCAAGGGTACTAAGGAAGCCGAAATAAAATTGTGACTGGCCCCACTGTCGATTAAAACAGTTACCGTGCGCCCTTGCGTCCTCCCTTGCAATCTCATCGTGCTAGGGCTTGAAATTCCTGCCATGGAGAACATCGGAAGCGATCCCTCTCCCCCCTCCTTTTCATCGTCGGCGTCTATTGGATCGGCTAACTCCGTTGTTTCCACGAACTCTGCCTGGCCGAAGTCCAGTACCTCATCCTCCTCTGCCAATAAAACCCTCAACTGCTTCAACGGGCACTCATGCCCCGGAGTGTACGGCTTCTTACAGCGAAACATAACCCCTTCGCCCGTAAATCGTTATAATCATGTGGAGTTAACCGACTGTAGCGAGGCTTGTTCGTATTCTGTCCCGAGCTGCCCAAGGGTGCTTGCTTTGCCCCGTACCCAATTGCCGGTCCGCTCCGGTTTCCAGAATTTGTTCCGCCTCCCGAACTGGTGCTAAATGATGGTCTCGAGTAGGAGCTAGCGCGAGAAGGTGCACTAACAATTCCGCAGTGCAAAATTATCTTCCACGTCTCTTGCTAATTCCATCGTTGTCTCCAAATCACTAGGCCGTAATAACCTGAGCGCGCCTCGTACCGAGTCCGTCAAACCCTTCATGAAATACCCTAAATAGTGTTCGTCCGTGAGACCTGGAACTTGGCCAGCCAACTGCACAAATAAATTGATATACTTCTCCACCGAACCAGATTGTTTAACGTCGGCCAATCGCTCAAAGGGACCCCCTTTGAATCGCGTGTCAAATCTGGATACGAGCGCCTTCGAGAACTCCTCCCACGAGAGTCCTGGTTTGCGAGAGCGAAGCCACGTTACCCAGTACAGAGCGGATTCCTCCATGGCAACCACCGCCAACGACACCTTCTTTTCCGCGCTTGTGCTGTGAATCTCGAACTGTTGGTTGGCACGGGCCAACCACCCAATGGGATCGACACCGCTGAAAGGAGGCAACTGCACCGCCGTCGCTGCTGGTGAGGGAATCACGGGCGGATCAGTTACCCCCAGACCTTCTGGAGTCGCGCCAATCACCGTTCGTCTCTCGATCGCTTTTGAGATCACTGTCAAAGCTGCCGCCATCTCCTCCAGCGCTTTCTTCATCTCCGATTGATCCTCTTCCAGCTTTTCCAAACGTTCAGTGGCAGATCGCGTCATCATGCACGCTGGAACGGGATCCGCAGGTTGGAGCAATTGTTAGAGTAGAAAGATAAAAACTCCAAACGGCAAAGCCGCCCACCAGCCTAGGGCTCAATTTTATTAATACTTCAATAATAATCCCCAAACCCTAATTAACAATTATTTATAGTACTGCTAAGAGGTTTACCAAAAATAAACTACCACATAAACTAGAATAAAATAACAAATACTGTGAGATAAAATAGAACGGCGCAAAGGCCTAAGCCCGTCCCCGCCTACGATGATAAACTTGAAACGGCCGAGGCCCGCTAACTCGACCCGTTCCCCATCCTGCTCCCTAACAAAGTGAGTCAGAATAATTTGCAATCAGTGGTCTGCTGTTCTCAATTGTCTTTCCCTAAAGATATAAATCAAAAGGAATGGCACATTGGGCTTCATGTGAAAGTGGATAGATATGGGGTTCTACATGTAACTCCAATCAATTATGGAACAGCATCGGTGCTTGTTTTGGGCTGTTTCTGACCTCTGTTTTCTCTATATATCTCTAAGTACTCCTTTTCCTTTCTGCAAAATGCTTCTCCATACATGCTGTTCCTTTTTGTGTGTTATCTGGGTAGAGTGACTAGGGGTGAAGGTTCTTGCATTTATGCTTATTAAGATTATCATGACATATTGAAATCTCAATTATGGGTCCGTGTATTTAGTAACTTTATCCAGTTATTTGCCC
Source organism: Salvia rosmarinus (assembly GCA_036937905.1). Taxonomy (NCBI): domain Eukaryota; kingdom Viridiplantae; phylum Streptophyta; class Magnoliopsida; order Lamiales; family Lamiaceae; genus Salvia; species Salvia rosmarinus. The sequence continues at coordinate 56,664,813 of CM072822.1, read as the reverse complement.
TGAATATTTTTTAGCACAAGGCTTCAACATGATCCTTCCTACCTACTTTATGTGATATGGTACACTATCTGAACTATGCAGCAGCGATCCTAGAAGGTCCGTGCCATAGATACAGAATAGTTGATGCTGTGATTTCTATTCACAGTCTCATGGCTTTTTGAATGCGTCAGTCTAATCTTAGTGAGTATATTTTAGTATGATAGAAACGATAGTCCTTAGGACTTCATTTGCTCGCAGTATCATCTTTTGCCCTTCTATTTTAAGACCTCCACCTATGGTTCCATTACTGCTTTAATAACATGTCTCAGCATAGCAACCTCTTCTAATATGAGACATCTTTCTTTTAAGTCGCCCTGCACATGTTCTATTTCTACTATCTTTAAGTGTTGGCTTTTAAAGTGATTCCTGAACTTTTTTATATGTTTCGTGCCTAACTATTTACTTGATTACTTATGAAGGATGCTGCCAAATTGACCGCCAAGAAACGTAACTTGTGGGTTCGGGGTCGTGAGCTTAGGCTCAGTCATGCTAAACCATCCGGCTCTTCGTTGAAGAGGATGAACACTTCAGAACCACCGAGCAGTAGCGCTAAGAAGTTTGCCTGTGCTTCAAGAACTCCGGATGGTGTTTATAAGGAGAAAGCAAAGGCAAACGTCTCTTACCAAGGGTTGCATGCAAGCAAATCCGGTGGACAGAAGAAAGTCCGTACAAATGTAAGTACTCTTTCTGCCAAATCAAAACCTCAACCTGCTAGAGAGAAGAGTTCTGGAATGAAGAAAAGGCCGTCAGTGGCTGCAAGGAAGGAAAAGGCTCTACAGGCTGCTAATGCTTCGAACGTAGCTGGAACGAAGCGGAAGCTCGGTAATCCAAGCCCCCAGAGTGGTGGGCAAAAGAAGAAAGCAAGAACATTCAGGTAGAGGAATCTAGGAGGTGTTCTTGTTGGACCACAAGATTGAGAACCTGTTGATCTTATTTCAACGAGGTGCAACTAGCGTGCTCTCTCTCTCTCTCTCTTTTTTTTTTTTTCTCTTTTTTATTTTTCTCTGTGTTTCCTCTATTCATCTTTAACTGAAAGAAAAAAACATGAGACATACAAGATAGAACTGCTCTGTTTGCTGAATTACTGGAAACAGTTGGGTTGAAATTAGAAATATGAAGTGGCGTTGCAGATGAAAAGGAATCATTTTGTATGCGTGTATTGGTCTAGTGGTAGAATCGGTTAACGTCCGGCGTCAAAAGATCTCGTGTTCAAGTTCACCGACGCTTTTAAATTTCGTATTAAATTGACAAAAAAAAAAATCAATCATTTTGTAATTCCCAAGAATGAGCTTGTCTTATTCACTTTAATTTTTAAATTTTATTCTCTATTCTTGTATATTCTCAAGCTGACGATTTCGTCTTCCTCGCTTATACTTGGAGTGCTTGTGAATGATCTAATTAAATATTCTCTCCGTCCCACCCAAGATGAGTTATTTGCTAAAATGAATAAAGATAAAAATAAGTGAGGCCTCACATTTTCAAGATAATTATTTCAAAAAAGAACGCGCCATCTTGGGACAAATCAAAAGCCATCTTGGGTGGGACGGAGGAGTACAATTTTACTTCGCTAACGAGAGAGACATAGATTAAAGATTGGACTAATCTGTAATTGTCATTACAAATCTAAACTCAAATGCTGTAATCTGCAGATCATCTCACGAATGCTTATAATATCATAAATGTGTAAATGATACAACAATTTTAAACTGACCTATGGCATCTGACGACATGATCCTCGACCGTGATATGAATACACAACCCACTCCCAATGGAAGAACCTTACAAATCGTGTTGATGCTAAATGATCTTATGGTCCCAGTTTATGGCTAAAGCAACGAAGCATTGGACTGCCCTGTAATAACCATATGAGATATTGCTAACCATGATGGAGCCAAAGGTGCTCGTGATCAGAGACAGTGCCAAGGGTTATATTACATCGGAGCCGTTGACTGCAGCAGCATCATTTGCTTTTGTTGCCTATCAGCGTGGGTGTAACAGAGACCACGCCTATGAGAAAGAGAGTGGCCAAAGACTGGAAGTCATACAGGTCACCGACTGACTGTAATTCACCAAGAGCTATTCCAGCCTGCACCAAACATAAATTAGAAGAGTCGCTCTCCAGATTCTTCTCATTACTAAATGCAAGCACAGTTGCTGCTACAAATATTTGCTAAATACTAATGCTACACTCAGGTAGTCCAGTATTTTTTTTTGTATAAGTGATTGATAGACAAATTTGCTTATTAGCTTCATGCATACACAACGGAAAGAGTTATTATATATTTTTGTGGTGTTCAGATAAAGTAAAGCTCTAGGATAATACTTCTTCATTGAGAAGTCCCTAGAAATTAACAACACTGCAACCTATTCATTTGCCCCCGTTGTACAAGCATAGAAATACTTGGGGCCAAACTTGTTTTTCTAAATGTTCCAAAACTAACACTTTGATATGTATATAAATAATAGGAAAAAAAAAGGCTTTCAAAGAATAAACGTAAGAGGAGATACCCTGACAGTAACGAAAGCAGCAGGAATTATCCCAATGAAGGTCGCCAATAAGAAAATATGGTAAGGAACATCTACAATTGGTGAAGCAACATTTATAAATGTATTTGGCAGTGTCGGGGTCACCCTTAGGAAGAGCATGTAGTTTAGCAGCCCTTCACGTCTTTTAGCCACCTAGAAAAGTAAGAGAGACCATATTTTGGTGAGAAGGAGAAGTGACAGTAAATGAACTTGTATCAGATGATGATCACCTGGGCCTGAAAGAAAATCAATTTGTCAGGCCACAGAGAGAAGACGAGTGGTCGGCCAATTAGTTTGGATAAGAAGAAGCAGGAAGATGCTCCTGCAGTAGCTGTGAACACAACAAGAGCCACACCTTTGAACACCCCGAAAAGGGCTCCAGCAAGTAATGACATAAATACAGTTCCTGGTATCATAAAAGTCTGCATAAAAACGTAGACCAGACAGTAGCCCACAAGAACCTGTATGGTGTAGTCACTTGTATAGCTCTCAAGGTTATCCCTTCAAACAGAAGTAAAATTCATAATCTGAATCAGCACAAATATCTTTAAAAATTAACATATGACAGGAAGAACAAATCAAATAACTTAGAAAGCACAAGCAGGACCATAAGGAACAACATCTACAATGGATAGGATGCGGTAGGAGAGTAAAAGATCAAAGGTCTTAGAGAACTCTAATTCCAAGGTTTTAGTTGAGCTTTGGAGAGTGGAGAAATTTATAGCAGTCTTTTTCCCCTAGAAGTCCAATTCCTTGTTTTCAACCTTATTTCTTTATTTTAAACAGTTACAAAACTTGGTGTATGCCCTGCATCAGATTTTTATAAATACCACAAAAGGTTAAATTTATCTCATCAGCCACAGGCAAACAACATAAAGAATGGTTATTATATATGGAGGTTTAACGTAAAAACAATTTTTATCGTGAGAACCAAAGAATGATGAATTAGCTGTGAACATTGATAAATCCATCGGGAAAGTTACTGAATAAAAAAAAATGAATTTCCGCATTTCATGGGATTCCAACCCTGGTGAAAATTTCCGAATTTTGAGGTCCTATAACTTTCCCAGCAGATTCATCAACTTTCATAACGAATTCATTTGGTTCTTAGTTTCTAGAATAAAAATGATTCTCATTTGAACCTAACTCTGAAAGTATATATTCAACAAGATTGACAAAGCATGAAAATTTTTACTGAGCAAAAAGAATGAAAGACACATGCATTATCTTATTACTATTATTTCCTAGCTCAAATGAAAACTTTCATGCAATGAAAGGATCAATTAGTCAGTAACTTAAAATCCAACTAAACCTAAAACAGAACAGTTTTGCAGCTCAAACAAATTTCAGATTTCCCAAGAATTTATTATTTCCCAATGTACACTAACAGCCAGTTGTGTACACTCACTGAAATTAAAAATAGAAGAAATGATGCGTGGCACGTAGGTTATGAGTTGAAATCTTGATACAGCATGTATAATACATTTAATGCTCATAATCTTTTTTGAGTGCTGGACCATCTGGTAAATTTGTTCTATTCCCATATATTTAACTTGTACCAATTATGTACTCAAGTACCAGTAGCTGCAGCATTTAGTTGCTTAAACCAATAATCAAACTTGTAGAGAAATCGGAAAGTCGTGATGTAGGAACTAAATCTCCCACGACATATCTATTTTCCGTTTCTAACTTGATCATGGTAAAACTTAGAATGGACTGATTTCTGGCATCGAACTCAGAGGGCCTCTTTCCTATCAGGAAGTAAAAAATCAATTCCAGATTTCTCCAGACCAATCCAAAATCGAATTCTAAAGGTTTAGTCAACTAAGCTGCTTATTAGATAGGAGCATCTCAAAACCCACTGAAACCCTATCGCTTCTCTCTGTAATTTGTTGGAATAACTAATAAATGCAGCTCTGTTTTCTGAATTTCCGTGGTTATAACAGATAAAGTGCTTAATCTCAGCTTACAAAATCATGCTTTCAAACAGCCAGAAATGCATCTAAGAGGCTCATAGTTGCAGGAAAACGAACAGCTTTAACAATAATGGTAGGATGGGAAAAAGCACCTGAGAATTTGGAGATCTTCTAGAGAGCGGGGAAGCTTGAGGAAGCTGTAATCAGAGACGGGCATAGTCAGGTACAACCCCAGCAACCCAATCACGAAGCTCAAAACGACGCCGGTCGCCGTCGCCACCTCCCACGCCGTCAAAGGAAACTTCCCCGATTCTGCCTTACTCTTCACTCGGCCGTTCACGACACACTTCGCCTCCATCTTCTCAACCAAAAATGTCCAATCTATTAAACGACAGCAGATAATGAACTTCAATTTTCTTATCTTGATTGTTTCCCAAATTAGTTATTACTTGTTGATAAGGATTTCAGCAAACAGTATATAAATTACGTACAATGCAAATTATGTGAATATCTTAAGATGTCGGCTTTTTCACGGCGGAGGAGGAGCGGTTGGGAGGATTTATGCTCTTCTTTGTTCTTCGCTTCAGGGGCACTCCTCTCTCTCTCTAGATTTCTTTTTGATACATTTTGCACTCAGAATAAAAAAGACAATCCAACTATTTGTGATAAGGGAGCGATGTAACTTGTGAATGTACGAATATTCTTTCATTCTTTAAAGAGATCCACCAAAATTGCACTTTTCACCTCAAAATACAGGTATCTTATCATAAAAGAGGAAGTTTTACTTATGAGAGTTAGGGTAGCTTTTACTGCTATCGGTTTTCGTTAATCGATAATCGAAATCGAAATCGAAAAATCGGCTATCGATTAATCGATAATCAATTTTTCGATTTCGATTCGGGTATCGATTATCCCCTTCAAGTGAATTTTGGTTATCGGGTATAACATATTAACCGACGGTTATACCCGATTACCCGAAATTAATTAATATATATAATTAATTAATTGATTAATTAATTATTAAGTAAAAATTATTTAATTTATATTATAATTTCTCTAATATTTGAAATAATTTCGGTTATTTTCAGTTAATTTTTGTATTTTTTTTTTTTAAAAAATAATAATTTGGTTAACCGCTAACCGAACCTACTAACTGAATCGGTTAATCGATTAACCGATTGGTATCGATTTCGGTTAGTTATTTTTGTTGATTTTGGTTTCGGTTTCTCAAATTCGATTTCGATTAACCTCAAACCGATCCGACTATTTAATTACTTATTTAACTAAATAATCAAGCCGTATTTGGTTTAATTAACGAATCTTTCGATAAAGAGTGGTTTTAAAAAATAGTTTTGGAAACAAGCGGACAATATAACGTTTGTAAATAGAGTAACCCGCACTCGTTTCGAGAAAAATTTCCAACAACGACCATATCCACAAACGAGAACACAACTTCAAATTACATACATAGAGATTTTGAAATGTTTACAAGGCAACACCCATGACACTCAACCACAATAGTTCACTATAGCTAGAGTCCTCATATTTTAAGTTCCATGCAAATATGAGGGATCCTTGTAACATAAGATTATTATTGACTAAATTATAGTCACTTAGTGAGCTAAGATAACTTTGTAAAGACAATATTTGAATATCTACAACCCATTAAACATCAAATATCATATAACTATACTCAATTAATATCATCAATAATCATAAATTCATGATCTATTCAATCACCTAAGCATAAAGATGATGAAACTTTCATCTATGATTGTTATTGATTGGATTCTTGATTTTTATCCAAAATCTACTAGTTTTTAACCAATTGAACTAAGTTTCAAAATGAATATCATTAACTAACATTAGGACTGAAAAATTTAAATTTAATTTGCATTTATACCTAATTTCAAGAAAATTATACACTAATTTCAAAAATCTTATATTTACACCTTTAATTTTGCTAACTTCATACTCTAGCATAATTTAATTAAGAGAGTTATATTTCAAGTAATTTATAAAATCTAATACAACTTATATTCATAATTTAATTTAGATCCATATTGCAACATGTTTCGGTTAATCAAATCAAATTTTTCGATTAATCGAATCGAATTTGTTTGAAAAATGGAAGCGAAATCAAATTAAATTTTTGATTAATCGAAAATTGATTAGTTATTATTGACCTTTTTTTACTAACCAAAAATCAAAATAAAATTAATCAATAATTAAAATAATAATTAAAAAACTTATATTCATTAAAAATAATTGATATAATCAATTAATATTAAAATAATAATTTAAAACTGATATTTTAAAGTTTTTAATTAATTAGTCAATAATTAAAAAAATTGTTTTTGGTTTCGAATCGATCAATTTTGGTTAAACCAGTAATCGAAAAAATTATAAACTCTGGAATCGAACACCAAACTGATAATCGAATTTTTGATTTTCGATTACCGATCAATTTCAATTCGATTTGATTCTAATCGAGAACCAAACACTATTTAAACAGTCATATCTAACATATTACCCCTAAAAAGAGTTGTAAAGCCTTATTTGTAAATTGAATTTGAAAATAGTAAGAAAGTTACAACAATACTTATTATAAATTCAAAGCTATTGATATATACATCATATCAGAAATTAAGTTTTCCTAGTTTAGTATGGACAAAAGTTGTATAAGCATATCATGTCGAATTTATCAATTATATTAATATATTGAAATGTCTGTATCTTGGATGTTTAAATCAACATACATTTATTATATTTCTATTATTCTTCTATATGATTAATTGTAGCACATAGGATTTTTCTCGTGTTTACTTTATTGTTCTAGCACAATCGATCAATGACAGACTCTAGCTTTGATCTTCTGGACTATATTTCGGTTTGCTTGAACTTCAATGTTTAGTGAGATCAAATTTATGAAGAACACAAAAAAATCTCTCACGTCCTAGGAACTATGATTTTCGAAAATCACATCATAGTATTAGGATGTTCTAATATTCTCCTACCATGTATTTATAGTGCTTTCTCAAAATCCTAATCTGATCAAAATACTTACATGTCTAATAAATACAATAATTATCTTCTTATTAGAAGATAATTTCTTCTAGAATAATAATTATTTTTATATTAGACAATTATATCTAGACTAGAATATATATTAAACTAATAATACAATTAAAATAATCCAATTTCACTGGGGCTTATAGGGGGGATGAAAAATATCAAGACAACAAACCTTATTGAGTCAGTCTAGCGATAAAATACAAGGAATAAAGATGAGTCTTAAATGAATTAATTCTCTTATTCAACCCAAAAAAAAAATATTCATTCATTCCGCTATAGAATAAATGTTAACTTATCCTTTTAACTGAAGTTGAGTTAGTCTTGGACTTAGACTTACGAATCCATGTATTTAAGATATTGAACATCCATTAATTATTTATGGCACACTGACTGCTTAAAATAATTAATCTCTTAATTGATTTTTTTAAGTAGTAGCACTCAATCTTATTATGGTATTTGATCTAACTCAACCTGTAGGATTTAGTACGATAAATCTTTTGAGCTCCTTAAGGGGACGATATCATCCTATACGGATACGGTTGCCCGATACAGATAACTAGCATGACATACAAGTACTGTCACCACCCAAGATGCGGAAAATATTTAGTTATCTCATGTAACCCCCACCCATAATAAGTCAAAGTGATGGTCAACAACTCATACTTACTGAAACCTTATCGAGGTTCAGATCATCGTTAGGTCACCAAGGCCCTAAGTTCTACATGATGATCAGATAGAAGAACTCATCTCATTGTGGTCCAACAATACGTCAAGATGTACTAGCATGGACAAACAACCAAGTCAAGCTATTTATTATCTATACTGTGGTTTATACCAGCAACTCATCCTTAATTAGTTGTCTTAGTTGTGATACAAGTTTATATCCCGACAAGCTTAACCAATCATACAAATTTTTGTGATCTTCTACATACTGTATGATCTAATTTTTGTATGAGATAATGAGACTATATATGCAATCATAAACAATTCAGATAGAAGATTGTAATAATGGTAACAAGTAACATTATATACAAGCTCAACCAATAAACTACTTTTAGTATAAAAATCCGACACCCATTGCTCCACATGTTTGTTAGATCTTTTATGCAAGTGATTTTTATGTTTTGAGTTTTATGTTGTTTTATAGAATAAAACAATTGGTACTTTTGGCCATTCATACCACAAACGATGTATATGTTTTCACCTTTTTGATTGGTTTATATATATGTTATGGAACTCAAACCCCTTAATCTGGTGAGTAATTATTTTTTTAAATGGTTTTACTTAGGAGAAAACGATTATGTTTTTGGTAAATTAAGAGCAATGCTATTTGGTTGATTTGGCTACCTAGGATTTTAAGGCAACAATGTCATCATGAATTTAGGTTAGAATCTGACTGGATTATAAAATCAGGTAAAATTAAAAGTTCAATAATTAGACAATTTTTTTGTGGTGTGCAATCTAAAATTTGATCAAACTTCAACCATTTACAAGCAATCGACACTCAAGAAAATTAATTTTTAATTTTTAAAAAAACATAATTAAATTTAAAACTATATTTTTTATTAGAATAGTATCACATCGAAGCTAACTCATGCAAATTATTCAACTGTGCTACCACATAGGATTTTTAAGTTCCACAATGTGCATGACCACAAGCCAACTGCATATTCTATCTTGATATCTTTTTCCTGACGTGCACAACTGAGTTACACGGTTGAGGATGTTGTTCTATACAGCCCATGAACATGAGGTGGTGTTTTTTTTGGAGTCAACGTTAATTCAATTGTTTTTACCCATAAAAGTCTCATCGTGGAAATATTTCCACGAGGGCCAATTCAACCGATTCTAATGGATACATGTTCTAACGTTTACTCACTTTTATAAGGAATCTATTTTCAACTTTCAATCCCAAGTTATAGTTTATAATTTGAGATTATGGATATCAATGGGCGAGTTTTACCCGGATCGATCCGGAACCGCTCATAGCCCATTACATTTTAAAACAACGGTTCTGATTCCGATTTCGGTTTCAGACCCGCATTAGATCCGGACTGTTTAGACCCATAGTTTGATAGTCTGATCTGTTCCGGGTCCGGTTCTACTTATTTATTTGATTCTGATTCAAGTAAAACTCTTTTATTGACAAACCTAAAATTAAGTAGGCTTGTCAATGAGTCAGTTTGACCCATACAAGATCCGGAATCACTGTAATGATCCAACTTCCAGATTGACAGCTGACCCCATAGACCAACACGAGTCTTTTTAGCGTGCTTTGTCATCACTCACATATTCTCTGATAAACTTCCCAGGTAGTCACTAATCCAACAATTGCTTCAAACCAAGCACACTTAACTTTAGAGTTTTTATGAGATGTACTCCAAAAAGAAGATGCATCTTGTTAGTATGAGTAGTACATATGAAACCTTTAAGCTCTCCTCAAATATGCGCCTCATATCTATATATTCTCAAATCCTCTCATTCCGTGTGTTTCGATTCATTCATGTGTCTTCTTGAAAGTTTTGAAAGAGTTATGCATATATGAAGTTATTACGGTAATATAAGTTAAAGTTTTAACACGTACAAAGATTTTAGAAAAGATTATGCAAATGGATAATTCTTCAAGATTGTGCTAAAATTTATGTTTTAGTAGTTTAGTTTCTTTCAAGAGTTGAGTTGAGAACTTTTTCGAGTATGCGTAGTTTTGAAATTTTAGTTTACTTAGAAACCCATAGACCAACACGAGTCTTTTTAGCGTGCTTTGTCATCACTCACATATTCTCGATAAACTTCCTGTAGTCACTAATCCAACAATTGCTTGAAACCAAGCACACTTAACTTTAGAGTTTTTATGAGATGTACTCCCAAAAGAAGATGCATCTTGTTAGTATGAGTAGTACATATGAAATCCTTTAAGCTCTCCTCAAATATGCAGTCTCATATCTATATATTCTCGAAATCCCTCTCATTCCGGTGTGTTTCGATTCATTCATGTGTCTTCTTGAAAGTTTTGAAAGAGTTATGCATATATGAAGTTATTACGGTAATATAAGTTAAAGTTTTAACACGTGCCAAAGATTTTAGAAAAGATTATGCAAATGGATAATTCTTCAGTATTGTGCTAAAATTTATGTTTTAGTAGTTTAGTTTCTTTCAAGAGTTGAGTTGAGAACTTTTTCGAGTATGCGAGTTTTGAAATTTTTAGTTTACGAGAAATTTTACTAAGTTATGATGCTTGTATGCCTCGAACGAGTTAAGTTCCCTCAAAGAACATAGAATGCTTTAAGATGCATGTCCTTTTTTTTGTCATACTAACTTAGAAGTGGACATAAACAGAAGTTAAATCCCTATTTACTACAGTTTAAAGTGAAGAGTGAAGAATCTTAATTATCCATTTACCACAAGTTGAGAGTGAAGACCATTTCACTTTAGTCAACGAGGGATAAGTGAATCAAGAAATCCTTCCAATAAGAGTAGTAGTTCATTCCGGATATCTTACCTTTTAGTCTTACCAATAAAGGTTGGGCGAGGAAGTAACTACCGAGCAACGAGATAGAGTTTGTGGTCCCATGAGCAAGAATTACTAATATGTGGGTTTTCTTATATATAAACAAAATCAAATGATTCATTCGGGCATATATTTTCTTTTCAAAATCTTCAAACTAAAAATCTTTCAAGTATTGTCTTGCCATAAATGTTTTGAGATTTATGTATGATACCTATCTGTGTTGGAAATGCTAAGTTTATAAGTTAATGAATTCGGGTCCTATGCGGGCTAGTTTTTCCGTCAGGGCTAGTGTACACAAGGACCGTGATTCATCTTAGCGCGTTGGTCGGTCAGGTGTCCGTGGAAGGTGGCCACCTCAGTTATAGGTGACCATGAGAAGTGGCCACTTCTCTGGCACAACATTTACATATATGGTGATTACAAGAGAATTTAGTATGCACAAACGAATTTTAGCTTTACAAAAGAATTTAGTAAGCTTGGGCCTTTTAAGGTAAAACCCTTGCGTTACTGTTGAGATGACATGAAAATTTATAGTTTATACAAGTATGTATGTATCTTTTGATATGTGACTACTGAGTGCTTTTGTACTCAGCCCTACATATATTTCTAAACGTGCAAGTTGAGATGTGATGTGAATGATGAAGTGCAGAGTCGAGTTTTTATCGAGTTTAGTTAAAGAATATCCCGAGATACATGTCTTCATACGTGTATCTCAGCTATGTTTGTCCGCTGCCAAATTCTTGATTATATTTTAATTATAATTATCAGTTCCACTTTTAGTTAAACAAGTACAACCATTTTCTATTCCCTCTTCTAATTCCCCACCTTGGTCATAATTTTTCGACTTAGCTATCTTTAACAAAGTTCGATCGTGACAATCACTCATAACATATTAAATTCTAAAGCAATGGTTTCAGTTCTAGTTTCGATTCTGGTTCCAGATCTGCTCAGATCCAGACCGTTTTAGATCCATAGTTGATGGTTTGGGTTTGATTCGGGTGCGGTACCTAATGGATTGATTTCAAAACTAGAACTGATGCTTCTTTATTGATTCTGATCTGGATAAAACTCGTCCATGACACACACCTACTTGGGACAATCACAATGATTAGTAATTCAATTAGTGAAGAGCAGTTTAGGTTACACATAACTATATAAAGTATCATTAGACAAAATATATATATGACTGGATCAAGAAGATTGGGAGTATGAGGAAAAAAGAGTATATATAAAAATAAATTTTATAAAAATTCATTTAATCTTTCTTACTTTTTTGGCTGCAAAAGTATTTATTAAATTTGTATAATTAAAATGCTCTAAAAATTAATATACATATCAACAATCAATTGTAAATTAGACTTAGATCCATAAGATCCGTAGGGTTCATGATCTAGACCTAGATCCATATGTTTTGTCTTCTAAAATAATTCATAAATCAACTATAATTCATATTAACATCATAATAATAATAATCTAAATACATAATAACACTATAATAATTATTAAAAAATTTATAATCATCAATATACAAGAGGATGTTAGTTACAAATTTACTTTTGCTTTAATGACAACAAATAATATTGTAGTACGAATAGAAGAAGTAGCATGCATATATTAACAAATAGACAACTCATATACAAAATTTTCTCAAATACAAGGTACAATTTTCTAATGTTATTTACTAGGGCTGGCAATTCGTGTGTGTCGGTCGTTATCGGTCGACGATAACGACACGAACATGATAAGGCCAAACACGAATACGAACACGACACGAAATGTACTGACACATATACAATACGAACACGACACGAATACGAATATGACATAATTTTTTTCGTGTTGCCACGATACGATAACGACAAGAAATGACACGACACGATAAATTCAAATTAAAATTAGAAAATAAATTAATAAAGAAATAAAAATATATAAAATTAAATTAATATTAAATATTTATAAATATTATCGAATGATACGAAAATGACACGATCCGACACGAACACGAATGCAACACGAGAATTATCGTGTTACACGAATACGACACAGATCCGACACGAACACGACACGAAATTATCGTGTCATTATCGTGTCGACACGATAAGGACACGAACACGATAAGGCTGAATACTAACTCGTTAATTTCGTGCGTGTTCGTGTTGTGTCAAAAATTGCCAGCCCTATTATTTACCTACCATCTAATTTCATAACCTAGTTTATCCAACTTCGACTAGAAAGAAAAATAATATAATATACTTATAAAAAATAAAAGTTATATATATATATATATATATATATATATATATATATATATATATTATGTGAATCTATGGATAGGATCTGTATCGAATCTAGATCTTGAAATCAAGATCAAGATCCAGATTCAGATTTTGAAGAAATAGTCCGGATCTAGCCCCGATCTGTTGGATCCTATTTTTCGAAGATCCAAATCCTGAAAAATGGATCTGGATCTGCGGATCTAGGATCCACTGTCATCTCTAGTTTTGGAGGAGTTTTTCTATATTTTTATTTAATTTTTATATTGACGTGAAGTCCAACATGAAATTTCGATAGTCTTGTAAACGTTTGGAAATCAAAATTGATCGACATGACATTAATAATTTTTTTTTGAAACATTAATAATCAAAATAACGATATGTTTACATTGGGATATTAAATGAAAAATCGCCGAACATTAGAATATAAACTTATATTTATCCTTTTTAACGTTGGTATAAAAAATCAAGTGCTAATATATGTAAGTAGCCAAAAAAAATAGGAATAAGAGTTTTATAGCCTAGTCCATAAAAACATGAGTTTTATAGCCATTTTGTCTTAAAAAGACCAAAATATCCCTGGAAAAATTTTAAAAAAAAACGGATATACTGAACTCACTCTCTCTCTCTCTCGCACTCACTCTCTCTCTCTCACGGACTCACTCACTGTAACAAAAAAACTGAACTCACCGTCTCTCTCGCTCACTCTCTCTCTCTCTCTCTCTCTCTCTCTCTCTCTCTCTCTCACGACTCACTCTCTCTCTCACCGAAAACGAAACCCACAACCCACGGTGCTCCTCCACACTCCCCGGAAAACCCACGACCCACGACTCACGACACACTCTCACGACTCACGCAAAACCACAACATGAGTGATACGGATACGGATACTGATCCACGGTACTCCCGGATGCGGCCGAGCAAGCGGCCGAAGAAAGAGCTCATCCACGGCGGAAGAAGCCTACGCTCGGAGCCGCCGCCACAGACGCAAACACGTCGTCGACCTTCCGCCTGGTCGACGAACTTCCGCACCGATTTAGGAGCACCACGCCTCGGTGAGTAATCGTGCTTTTAAAATTGGTTTGTAATATGTACACGATAGTTTTCATGTGTGACACGATAATTTTCATGTATGACACGATAGTGATGAAATTTCGATAGTTTGTGTGTTTATAAACTTATAAATTAAAATCAGATTGCTATGTTGTTGAAATTTCATTAAAATTAGATTGGTTCGTCAAGACACGGTGCTACCGTGTACTGAAGATTTGTACACTGTAGCACCGTGTCACGACCAACCATGCACGCCTTAGACACGGTGCTAACTGTATGATCTTCAAGACACGGTTAGCACCGTAATGAAGAACCGTCTGCGGTTGGTCGTGACACGTGCTAACTGCACGGTTCTTCGATACGGTGCTAACTGTATCGATCTTCGACACTAAGACCGTGTACACGATTTGAATCGTGTACGCAGTTAGAACTTCATTTATTGTATACTGATTAATCTTGTGCATTTACAGCCTCGTTATAGGTGGTTACGACCGCATATGCAAGGCTATGCCGGACGCATCAACCAATACATCCGAATTGATGTGTTAGCCGAGGTGAGGACATGTCTACAGCAGCGCGGATGTCTTGACGTATTCAGAGAGAGCTGCTTTGGGCATCTGCTTCGTCTCAGGAGAGGGGAAAGCGCAAATAATGCGCTGCACAATCTGATGGCCCGACAGGTTGTGGATCCTAGTTTTCGGAGTTCGAGATTTGGTTTCACGTATGTGGAACCGATATACGATTTGGGATGCTGGAGTTTGCCCTAGTCTCCGGATTACGCTTTGGACCGTCTTCTTTTGATCCGAACTTGAGGCACGATATTCCCCAGACCAGCATGTTCCATAGGTTGTTTCGGGGTCGGAGGACTACTATTTCAGAGCTCCGCAGCCGATTCATCAAGCAACGGCTGGGTGATGATGCCGCAGATTACTTGAAGGCGGCTTTTATATTAGTAGCGTATCTCATTGTCCTTTCGCGATAGGGAAGCCATCGAGCCTTGGGTTTGAGCGTTGGCTGAGGATTTGGATATGTGGCAGAGTTTTCCTTGGGGTTCCTATTCATTCCAGGTCCTCTGTCATGGGATTGATGTGCTCAAGAGGCACCCGAGCGAGGTGGCGACTTCGAGGAAGACGTACCATTTCTATGGTCCCGTTTGGGCCTTCTGATTTGGTCGTATGAGGTCATCCCGACTTAGGACGTATGTGGGTGCCGAGACAATGAGATCTGATTCGAGATGCTTGATGTGGACTACATGGAAGTCCCCACCCAAGATAATCGGATTTTTCGACGAGCGGTAATTTTAATCTCATGTTTAGTATTTGCTATATATTTATTAAATACATTATAATCAATAATGTGTATGTGTTTTTTTGTAGCGTTTATGTCATCGCAGGCCGGAGCCGCCGAGATCGAGTTGTCAGAGGCATACTACTTGAGCCTATACGAGGGCGATCCGATGGCTATTCGGTTTTAGCCTGCGGGGCGGCATGCCAGAGGCGCACATGACGAGCTCTGCCGAGCCACAGCAGTGCTCAAAGTCGAGAGTGCCCGCAGAGGCGGCGAGCATGTCCCGTCGTGCGGCGAGTGGAGAAGGCGGCCGAAGTCGAAGTGCGAGATATATCTCGGTTTATGAGCCCGTCGACCGGCGTGTCTCGATCGCAATCGGCGTCGAGACATGAGGAGGCGCGAGCGCACCACGTGTCTGCGAACACGCCGGAGCGTTCGACTAGACGAGACCTCCATTGCCGCTGTGATCGAGACGCCCGTCGTGCCATTGTGGACGGCGATTCTGGAGAGGGCCTCAGAGCTCGAGTGGCTCGACGTGTGTTCGAGCAATTGGCGGATTTCTTGAGCGCAGATCTTGAGACGTAGATCTCGCACTCTATATCTCGCACATGGGAGCTACGCGGCTATTCGAGCATGTCGATCGAGGCGCCGCCTCCCAAGATGAGGAGGGTGCCCTACATTAACCACCGATGATCCGCTACACAAGGAGTCGATCCGAAGGGTGCCCGCATTAGCCACCGACGATCCGCTTCACGGCAGTCGATCCATAGGAGGGCCCGCACTATCCACCGACAACCGCTTCATGGCGGTCGATCCGAGAGAGGCCCAACACTAGCCACCAAGATCGGGTCGCCGAGTCTAGTCACACCACCGGCGGAGATCGGCAAATCGAGCGATCGCGCATGAGGTGATGGATCGTCTGATGGTGGAGAGGCGGCATCGGAGATCCCTGCATTGGAGACCCTGCACCCAGCTCCCGTAGAGTATAGTACCCACGGGCGCGACCAGGACTTCGAGATCTTTAAGCGCCGGCCCAGATGCTTATGTCGTGGCTACTTTGAATCAGCATATTATGACTCAAGCACTGTTCGATCATATCACCGACCCAGATTCTAAGTTCACGGGCGAGGTACTTTATTACAACATTTATTCAAATTTTGTTTATATATTTATAATTCAATTAATTGTCTTCTTTTTTTATGTGTGTGTTAGATTATGGAGCTATACACCTTGTATATACATTGAAAAGTAATCAACCCACAACATCCTTCCAATGTATTATTGCCCACGATCAATGACGCTCGATGCGTTATAGCACCGATTGGATTTTATGTAAGTTTGAAATGTCCTTAAATTTATTTTAACTCATCCAAGACACGGTATAAATTTTTCCGACTAAATTTATTCATTTATGCAAAGAACGCCAGTCGTGAGTTCGTCCGCTTCATCCAAATGATCCTATGGGCTATAATGTGGTATCAAAGACCACCTATCCACGATGGCTAGTACCATGACTTGATAGCGATGGTACAAGGAGAGATGTTTGCGAGCATACCGCATCGTGGTTGTGCTACCGATATGGTAAATTTATTACCTCATTTCTATTATTTTTCTATCCAATTGAATGTAAACTTTAAAATTATCAATGTTGCGATTACTAGCCATCCAGTAACGTCGGGGCATTCACCGGGTCACAGTTCGATATCTCATTGCGTGGACTCTCGAGGTGTACGACTCACCGTCAGACAACCCCGACTCTCGCGTTGAGACGTTACGGATGTTGCCCATTATTCGGCTTTTCCCTCGATCGACGAGGGTAGCCGGATTTTGGAGCAACAATCCATTGAGGCGCCATGCCGGGTATCCGACATTGGCGGAGGTGCTCGATGATGAGCAAGATGCAGCATTGACTTCGGTGAGTTGCGGTGTCTTTGCATGCCTATATGTATCGCCTCATCATAGGTATGCCTCGGAGGTTTCATAACAATCGGCGTTACATACTACTTCAGCGTGCATCGATAGCTCGTAGGATTTGGCTACTCTCTCGTTTTGCTTAGTTTCCTCGACTTTTTTGTATTTATGACGGATATTGTAGTATTTTTATCAGTATTAGTGATATTTTTGTTTGTGTTTGTTGTTGGTTTTTAGATTGTTGGTTTTTGTTGAATTGTTGTTGGTTTTTTTGGATTTTGTTGGTTTTTGGATTGTTGTTGTTTTTGGATTGTTGGATTGTTGGTTTTTTGGATTGTTGGATTGTTGTTGTATTGTTGTTGTATTGTTGTTGGATTATGTTGGATTTTGTTGGATTGTTGTTGGATTATGTTGGATTTTGTTGGTTTTGTTGGTTTTGTTGGATTGTTGTTGGATTGTTGTTGGATTATGTTGGATTTTGTTGAATTATGTTGGATTGTTGTTCGTTTTTTGTTGAATTGTTGTTGGTTGGATTGTTGTTGGTTTTTGGATTGTTGGTTTTTATTGAATTGTTGTTGGTTTTTTTGGATTTTGTTGGTTTTTGGATTGTTGTTGGTTTTTGGTTTGTTGGATTGTTTTTGGTTTTTGGATTGTTGGATTGTTGTTGGATTTTTGTTGGATTATGTTGGATTTTGTTGAATTATGTTGGATTGTTGTTCGTTTTTTGTTGAATTGTTGTTGGTTGGATTGTTGTTGGTTTTTTGTTGAATTGTTGTTTGTTGGATTTTGTTGAATTATGTCAATTGTTGTTTAATTTATTTAATTTAACTAATTAAAATTAATATATCCTAATTAAATTAAATTTAATTTAATTTAAATAATTTAAATTAATTAATCATAATTAATTAAATTAAATTTAATTTAATTTAACTAATTAATCCTAATTAATTTAATTTAATTTAACTAATTAAAATTAATTAGTTTAATTTTAATCCTAATTAATTTAATTTAATTTAACAAAATCCAACATAATCCAACAAAATCCAACAAAATCCAACAAAATCCAACATAATGCAACATAATCCAACAAAATCCAACATAATCCAACAAAATCCAACATAATCCAACAACAATCCAAAATAATTCAACAAAATCCAACATAATTCAACAAATATCCTTACTCACGAGGTCGTTGAGGACACAAATTCCTCAGATGCTCTTCACTCGACAAATACTACATTTTTCTGCGTTGTGTCCTTTCCACACATGTTTCATCACTAATGGCAATAAATCGTGCATGGCGTTTGTTGTGACCTTGACCCTTACAACGTGTGCATATTCGACGACGCGATCTCGACGAACCCTCAACAACCGATTGCATCCTACTCAATCTAGGGCGCCCACCTGACGTGTGATGATTGGAGGTCGAATAATGTGGTCGATATAGTGCGGTACAATCCATGCACCGGATGTGATATGTATGCAATTCGATAAGAATAAGTTACCGCAAAAATAGACTGTCTATAATACAGAGCCACAAAGTCAGTGACTTGTAAACCAGCTAAAAAAAAGAAATTAATCACAAAATAAATTAAACACAAAAGAAATTAACCACAACGTATGAGTTGGACTTTAGGTTTAGATAAATACCGTACCTAATAGCAGCACAAGCGTGACAACAAGGGATCTCGTCCAAATCGAACTCACGACATTCACATGTCTCATTCTGCAAATCAACCACGTATGATGTGTTTTCCTCTTCGACTTTAAACATGTGTGTCGTCGTTGAACGAACAACCAAGCGGCGTCCCTTTTCGACAGAGGCATGTAGCTTCGACGCGGCTACTTCAGTCAACTCATCGGACCTTGCTGCTGCACTAGCTCGTCGTACGTCAAACCATTTCTCCATAATAGATCGAAAAGTCTCAAGCAACGAGCAAGCGGTGAGACGTCGAGCCCACAACAACCGACTATTGAAACTCTCTGTCCCATTCGAAGTCATGAAACTATAGCGTCGAACAAGACACTTCAACCTAGACCACCTATGCCCCCCAATGGAGAGTAGATGATGGTGTCTTGCGCGGTTTTAGAACATCCACAGAGAAAAAATCTCTCGAAATCCTCGATCGATAGCATATGCAAATGACTTGATAATCAGATAAACATGCGACCCAAATCGCGCCATATTCTTCTCGCAAATGGTAAAGCACAACACATGCGCGACGCTCGGATACACGGACTCCACGGCTTTTTCGATGCCCTTATGTTGATCGACACAACTAAGAGATCATCAGGATGATCAATGCACGAACGCAACCGAGATAAAAACCAAGTCCATGACTCCTCATCCTCAATCGGACCTAACCCAATAGCAAGCGGGAAGATTTCTTCATTTCCATCCTTCGTAACAGCGACAAAACAAATTCCTTTGTTCTTTCCCTTAAGATGAGTCCCGTCTACAACGACGATCGACCGTAGGTAATGCTTGAAAGCATGCAAACTCTGTCCAAGAGCAAGAAACAAATATCAAAATTCTCCATCATGAGCCGTCTCAATATCATATAGTGTCCCGGGGTTTGATTCTCTCAACAGATGCAAATATGATGGAAACAATTGATAGGATCGTTCGAAATCGCCATACGTCATCTCTATAGCGACGTTTCTTACTCGGAGAGCAAAGCTGTAATCCATCTCAATGCCAAATTGTCGATGCATCTCTCCAATCATCTCTTTCGGCTTCGCATCACACCTTCATCGACCAATTTTCGTGCAAAATACTTGCCAACAATCTTAGCGAGCACCGTCAGTGGCAAAGTCGATTCAAATCCAAGTGACAAGTATGACTATTGTTCAACTTAATTACTCTCCATATCGTTGCCCTCTGGACGGCTCGTAGCTTAAAAGGACAACCGTTGCCATGCTTGCAAACATACCCCAAACGTGTTTTACTTGACCGATCGATCACGTACTTTACATGATTCTCCAAGTGGTACAATCCCACGGCTATCGCCAAGTCATCTTTCGTCTTAAATATCGAATCAACGCATAATTGGTCGGTATGGACTCCACAAGGTTCGACCCAATCTAATGGCAATGCACTGTCACAATCAAGTAGTGGAATAACCCAGTTGCGCAACTCATGCGCTGTATCATCCTCTCTGGTTCGTGAAGTTGTAGCATGAGCCTCACCATCATGCTTCGCTCGTATGAAGTTACCGTCCGATAACCTTATCAAGATGTCCCGGTTGTCGAATCCAAACACCAAATTCAAGAGCCAATGAATCAAATATATCTCTACGTCGGTTCGTGTCTTCCTCTTCATCCGAATACACCACTGCGTTTCCTCATCATTCAAGACAACGGCTCATCTTCGATATAGTCGAACCAAGACATCTTGCATTAGACTCTGCAAGATCGTAGATCGCTGTGAATCATATAATACCGGTGTCTCTGTGTGTCCGTGGTCGCAGATCGCTTGCCTTTTCAATCACATACACAATCGATCATCCTTTTGTTCCACAATCAATCGAACAAATCGGTGTCGGCCAACGATACTTTTATTCTTCTTCCATCACTAGCGCTCGTCAGATAGAAAAGCATATAATCCGATCCACCATTGTTGCTTACTTGCTCATGAATCTCTCTTAGCAAATTAGCACGTGAAACTGCTTCTCTGACCATGTATACGAGAACCTCGTCACGCCTATATACTCGCTCTGTCCCAACTACCACCATGACGTATAATAAGACGCCAAGACATCTCGTTGCAAAATAAGATATAAAAGATAATATCATATACATAGGATGACGGATACATAGGATGCACGAGATGCACTATTATGCGACGATCGCAGGCGTGCAGCGATGGTCAGCAGTGCGGCAGACGTGCTGCACGCTTATAAACCCGCAGCATCGATGAATTTTGTGCACGGTTTGAAATTCATCATTAGACGATATAGCCGTGTACTATACACTGCTCGATGTTAGCATCTCATATTTTTAAATTTAACTTATTAAATGATCCTAAATATTAAATTAATCACTTTATTAACATAAAATCAACACAAATAACATATGTGATGCATAATACGTCTACCGTGTACAACCGTGTACTCAAGAACGTATTTTTATTTTCTTCAAAACATGAAATTTATCATCCCAGTAACATAAAAGTATTAAAAAATATATATTTATGCTGTAAATCATCAACCGTGTACACCCGTGTACTCAAGAACACGTAAAAAAAAAATTTCTATACAGATTTAATTTACCTTAATCCAGCTAGCAATGCTCGATTTCCACTGTTTGATTGAAAAAAACGCAGGTAACGTTACAAATGGCTATATTTTCGACTCTTTTCCTCTATTTGAAATTGTAATGTTACAAATGAATTGTTTGTGATTTGAATTCAATATCTCACCGATTTTTACAATTAATGTTTACCAACTTTAACTTAACATTCAATTTTGGCGTAATTCATTTATTTTCGACGAGAGAGAGAGAATCGAATTGAGAGAGAGATAGGAGAGAGTGACATTCAATTTTCGTGAGAGAGAGAGAGTGGGCCGAGGATATTTATGCCTTTTGCTCAAACGACTATAAACTACAAGTTTTGATGAGTGTGAATATAAAACTTATCCAACTATTTCTTTGGTTACGTATAAAGTTCTCCCAAAAAAAACAAGTTCTTTTTATCTTTGGAGTAAATGAGAAAATAAGTTAGCTAAGAGGTGGTAATGGCGTCATTTTCCCCACACACACACATTGTGCGACTTAGTGCGTGTGTTCGTCGCCTCCCTTTATAATCCTACGCTCCATTTCCCCGTGACCGTACAACCACTCAGCTCTCCTTTTTCGGACACATACATAATACTAATTTATTTCTACAATATTACCAACAAATTTCCCAAAATTTCCCAAAAATTTTATAGGGTTTTATTTTCCCTCGTTTCAAGCTCTGTAAATGCAAAAGAAACCCTAAGTACTGGGAATACGATTTCATTATACCTGATTT
The DNA here is from genome assembly GCA_036937905.1 of Salvia rosmarinus. Taxonomy (NCBI): domain Eukaryota; kingdom Viridiplantae; phylum Streptophyta; class Magnoliopsida; order Lamiales; family Lamiaceae; genus Salvia; species Salvia rosmarinus. The sequence continues at coordinate 56,642,211 of CM072822.1, read as the reverse complement.
GTACAGTATGCGATAGAATCACTGGATGATCTATTGTGTTTTCTTTATTTGATGTAGTGTATGATATGGAGGCCGCGGCTACTTCTTCTAGTGCTACCGGCGGCGGGGGGGAGGGAGAAGCTGCTGCTCCTCCGCCTGCGCTGATGCCGGCGGCGAACGCGCCGCCACCTTTCCTGGTGAAGACTTACGACATGGTGGATGACCCCAGCACGGACAAGATAGTGTCGTGGAGCCCTACCAACAACAGCTTCATCGTTTGGGACTCGGCCGAGTTCGCCAGAGATTTGCTGCCTAAGTTCTTCAAGCACAATAACTTCTCCAGCTTTGTGCGCCAGCTGAATACTTACGTATGTTCTTACTACTTTCATATGCGTTCTGATTTCCTTTTCCTCTTTTTTTTTTCCTGCGCTTAAAATTCATGTTGTGATGGTATTTTGAATGACGGTAATCTGTACATTTTTTGGATTTGATTAATGAGGTACTTGATTGTGTAATGCTTCTGTTTGTAGGATCATGTCGTTCTTTTAAGTTTTGGTTTGGTGCTGATTTATGAGTTCTGCTTGTTTCAGTCTGATTTAGTGGAGTGCATGTTTTAGCTTCAGATTCAGTTCATTCTGGACCTTAATAGAATCTACGGAGGTCATGCCGAGAAAGTTTTCTGTGTGCTAGAGTTGGAGTGGCCAATCAGGATGAACTATTATAGGGATAGATATGATTTAGAAATGAGTTAATTGAACTTCTCAGTGTTTTGGAAATTTACGGAGGCATATTTGGTTTCATTGAGACCTCATTGTTTAAATGGAATAAGATAATATCCTTTGTCATCAACTTCTAAACCCTTCATTTATTAATTAAGATGAGAACCTCACACCCTTCACTCTTTGTTATATTTGATATATGTTGGTTATTGGCATATGTTCCATTGTGGTTATGTGTTTCAGAGTATGATGTTCCATTGCCAGATTTGTAACTTGTAATTGAATCTATTTGTAAAGGGATTGATTGAAGGCATTTCCTGTGAAAATGAATCAACTCAAGAAGAGCAATTAGCTGACATCGACTTGCGGCACTTGCCTTTGCTGTTAGTTGTGTCCTGTGAAGCACCGATACGTTATTTAGGCAACCGTCCCCGTCCCGGCGACGTATTCAGTACGGGGACGTCTAAATACGTCTAAAATACGTACTTTTACGTATTTTTTATTTTCTTTTTCTTTTTCTTGTAAATACGTTTGAAATACTTTAAAAAATACGCGTACTCTATAGTTAAATACGTTTTGGAAAGTATGATACATTCAAAACCTAAACTAGAGATGTATTAAAACTCACCCATCCTCTCAAACTTGAAGAACCCTAATCTCTGCCCATCCTCCCTGCGCCGCGCCATCCCAAGCTGCCCCGTCGCACCTTCTCGTCGCGTGGCGCGCCCACCACTGTCACAAGCAGCAGCGCCCGGTCGCGCCATCCTTCCAGTTCTTGGCGAGTCCATTCGCGTTGTGCTTTTTCTTTGTTGTGTACTCTTTTTCTTTGTTTTGTACTCCCTCTGTCCCATTTAAAATGTCCTACTTTCCTTTTTGGGTTGTCCCATTACAAATGTCTTATTCCATTTTAGGAAATAATTAACCCTTCAAAAAGTGTGGACCCTACCCACTTTTTAACACTTTAACTACTTTATACCTTTCTCCTAAATAACCGTGTCCAAAAGAAAGGGGACGTTTTAAGTGGGACGGAGGGAGTATTTGTTAAGTATTATTTTATTGCTTTGAATTTATTTGCTAATTGTGTACAGCTGTTTTTTGAATTGTATGCGTGTGTACAGCAGCTGTCACAGCTCTTTTCTGAATTGTATGCGTGTGTTTACAGATTACAGCTGTCACCTTTTATTTTTTATTTTGTTTTTTAATTTTCTGTTTTGATTTAAGTAATATATTGTTAATTATTGAACCAATAACTTAAAAACACTCGTGAGTTCTAAGGGGAATTGTCAAAATTGTGATTGCTACACCTGACACTAAGATAATTATTTGTATGATATTCTAATTAATTAGTTATTTAATATTTATAATATTCATAATATTAATGAAATATAAAAATATTATAAATAAATAAATAAAAACGTATTTTCAACGTATTCGTATCTTGATTTTTGGAAAATAAATGTATTTTCGTCCCCGTATCGTATCGTACTTCGTCCCCGTCCCCGTGCTTCTTAGGTTGTGTCAATATGCTGGTTTTCTCTCATTATGTGGTCAAATAATGTAATTAATTTACTTTGCTAAAGATTTCTGCTTTTGGTGTCGGATCTTTGTGTTTCATATAAATCTGGTAGCGGCTTAATATGGAAAAATATAGTTGGAATTAAATTTTAAGATATTTATCTTAGAGATCCATTGTTAGGTTATTGTAATTTGTTTGAGGTCATGATCAGGTATTGTCATCCTTCTGTATAAGAAAGGTAGGTATTGCCTTTGTAATATAATGCAATCATAATCTTAAGAGAATGATGAACTCATGTAATCATAATCTTTTGTTTGTGCATCTCTCATCTGTTGTGCTATGTATTGCAGCATATTGAGTGTTCTATTTTATTTCCTTTGTGGCGTCTTATGGAACAGGGCTTTAGAAAGGTTGACCCAGACCGCTGGGAGTTTGCAAACGAGGGATTCTTAAGAGGACAAAAACATCTACTGAAGAGTATCACGCGTCGAAAACCTGCACATGGACATCCTCAGCACCAACAGCAGCCAAATGGCCAGACTGCTAATGTTGGAGCTTGTGTTGAGGTTGGGAAATTTGGGCTGGAGGAGGAAGTTGAGAGGCTTAAAAGGGACAAGAATGTGCTGATGCAGGAGCTTGTCAGGTTGAGACAGCAGCAACAAACTACTGATGGTCAGTTACACGCAATGGTTCAGCGTCTTCAGGGTATGGAACAACGTCAACAACAGATGATGTCCTTCCTTGCAAAGGCCATGAACAGTCCTGGGTTTCTTGCTCAATTTATGCAACAACCTACAGATAGCAACCGACGCATTACCGAAGGCAACAAGAAGCGGAGACTTAAACAGGATGGCGTGGCAGATGATTCTGTCAGCCCTTCTGATGGTCAGATAATTAAATACCAACCTTTAATAAATGAGGCTGCAAAAGCGATGCTTAGGCAGATTATGAAACTGGATTCTTCTCCTAGGCTAGAGAACTTTGGAAATACTCCTGATAGTTTCTTGATCGGTGATGGCTCTTCATCATCTACTGCATTGGAGTGTGGCAGTTCTTCCAACCATGTTTCAGGAGTGACTCTCCAGGAAGTACCTCCGACATCTGGGCCTGGATTTGTTCCATCAGGTTCTCCAATAATGGTTTCTTCATCTGCAGCAATTTCAGAGGTTCAGACACCATTGGTCGGAGCATGTACAGAAGTTGCAAATATTCAATTTCCATGTGCTGAAGAAGTGCCTTCAGTTACCCTTCCACCAGCAGACGGTAATGGTATTCTACCTGACTTGTCTCAAATGGTTCTTGACAGCAATATTGATATAATGGGATCTGAAACAGGAGATGACATTTTCATTGATCCTACGTCGTTATCAGGGAGCGACAAACTCCCCTTTGAAATAGGTGGATTTTCTCCCGACTCACCCATAGAATGGGAGAACATGGACGAGATGCCAGAACTTCCTTCAGTTAGCGACCCGTTCTGGGAAAAATTCCTCCAGAGCCCACCTCCAGTTGATACTGAGATGCATTCGACCCTAACAGAGGATCTTCCCGAGGGAAATGAGACGAAGCCATCGGAGAATGGGTGGGACAAATCTCAACACATGGCCCAGCTAACAGAGCAGATGGAACATCTCACACCAGATGCCAAGAAAGTCTAATTTGTCCAACTAATATAAGTCATCTATCTCCGTTGTCGATTTCAAGCACAAATATGATAATATTGTCGTCACCATGGCCTATTAACTTACTTTTATAAAGTTAATGTCCTTTTGGTTCTGTATACTGTATTCTTTCAAAATATGTTAGTCTGCCAAATTTTTCTTCAAGAGCTTTTCTATCATCATCATCATCAGTCTTTTCTTTGTGCAGCGCAAATAAAATACAAGCATCTGAATATTGTTATGCATGGAATGATGGATATGTGCGAAATGTCAGCATCGAAATATTGGTATGCACGAAAATGATGGATATGTGCGGAATATAAGCATACGAATATTGTCATTCATGGAAATGATATATGTATAATGTATTTGTGATTCTATAGTCCTATTTATTTTAATTTCTTTTTTATTATAGCCTTATTTCAATATATAAGGGTTTAATTTTTCTCAGACACATACTTCTGCCCTATTTTGGTTTTGAAAACGAAATTTCATTTTTTTTCTTCCTTAAAATATATAAATTTATATTTATAGTATTTTTCTCAAGATTTAACAATATGACCAAATCAAAACTGATGTGGCAATTAAAGATAGCCACGTGAATAATGCTAAATAAATGACTTAAAATAGACAATTCTTTTGTCATTTTTGCTTTTGCGCACAAATTTAGTATTGTTGATTATCACATTTGATTTTAAATATTCTATCAAAGTTCACTCACATTGTTGGACACTGGAAAAAGGCAAATTAGTGTGTGTGTGAAAAGGCAAAAGTGGTAGAGTGGTTAAAAAATCTTGACGCCCTAGTTCCGTATGTGTGTTCATCGCCGGCGACCTATCTCCGGCAATATTTTCAAGCTTTTTCAACCGTGTCACTTCGAGATTCCTTGTTTGCTTCACTATTCCCGATCGTTTTCTCGAAGTTGGACGCCAATCTAACCGGAATTCTTTGCATATGTGTGGGAGTTCCTTTTTCCGACGGATGTTCACGAACCGCTTTATTATCCAGGCAAACTTTACATCTTAATCAATTTATTTTTAATTGTGTTATTGGTGTTCTTTGGTTTGCTTTGTACGTCCTATCTTCTCCGGCATCGATTTCCACACGCCGTTAGGCTGCTCGTGGTGCATTGTCAACGTGCCAAGAATAAACCACAAGGCCACCGAGAATATTAGCCTTGTGCTCGCGCCGTTCGAAGCTGCGAAATCGGACAATTACAATTTTCATTATCGCGGGACTGCCGCAAGGATCTTTCCTTGTGTGGAGTTGCCCTAATTTTTCATATTGCGTGTTTGGTAACTTACCATGCTAGCCGAGCTTACCTTATAATATTTTGGAAAGTATTCCTTGCTGATTTTTAATTCCATATTGCTTGTTTTTTTGTTTGGAAAGTAGATTATTGCCTTGTCTTCTTGTCTCTTACCTTATAGAGTAATCGTCGTTGGTTGGGCCTTTGGGCCATGGGCTATTGGGCATTTTTGCTCACAAGAGGAACACAATTAGGCCAAAATGATGGGCCTTTTTTGCGTGGGTTGGGTCGCTTAAAAAATGCCCAGCCCATGAGTGATGAGTTTGATCGGGCCGAGATCATGCGAGCCCACATACTCGGTCGCACACCACCAGCCGAGGATCCCGAACCATGTGTCCAGGTGGAACCCTATCGGTGGTGGCCGAGCTTACATACCGCGCATCCAGGCTCTGGAGGAGCACTTGCCGAGAGAGGCCGAACAATACTCGGCACCCCAAAGACCTCTGCCAGGAGTTCCCGCCTATGCCGAGAACCAATGAGGTGCAGCGTGATCTGCCGAGGCCTAGGCCGCCTATCGAGGAATCACTTCTGGACACTGCGGTCTTTAGCGAGAGCCCTGCCGAAAGATACCGCACTTTGGCGGAATCGAAGCCTTTCGATTGCCGAGGAATGCCGCGCGACCCGTCCACCAGGCACGCCCATCTGCCGATGAGTCTCAACCAAGCGACCAATCATCTTGAGATTTGACAAGGAGAGAGACTACATCAAAAATCATACTTGGATTGGAGGCACCTCCGATAATTAACTCTGTGTCGGAATCTACGGTACACTCTACATCCTCTAGCTCATTTGATGATTATATCGCAACTAACCTTGCGGGTGAGTCAAACGACAATGAAGATGTAGAAATTCTACTACCCGCATCATTAGGAGCAAATCAAACACAAGCCACCAAAGCTCTCCAGTCAAGAAGGCCAGGAGTCCTGTTAGTCGCAGAACACGTCGTCGATGATTTTTACGACCTGGAATGTAAGAGGCCTCCAGAAGGCTCAAAAGCAATCTGCAATTGCCGACCACGTGTTCAAGCATAAGCTTGATGCCATTGTCCTGATTGAGATAAAGCTTACTAAGCTGAAGCTCAAGAATTTCATGGCCAAGCATTTTACTCAATGGGAGTATGTACACAATTTTGATGAGGTTGCTGGGGGAAGGATTCTAATCATCTGAAACCCAAAGAGGATAAGAGTTGATGTCATCATACGAGAGAAACAGGTGATACATTCCAATTTCACTTGTTTAATTACTAATACTACTTTTGGATGCTCGATTGTCTCTGGTTTTTGGCAGGTCATGCATAGACGTGAGCTTTGGGATTCTTTGATCATCCACGTAGATCCATCAAAACCTTCTATTGTTGCGGGAGACTTCAACGTGTTCTTGATCCGGATGAGAGGATTGGAGGACGATGCAGCTTGAGCGAGTCTGAGGATTTTGTTGATACTTGTGCTCTCGTGGGACTTGAGATTACCCTCGACGGGATGCCACTTTACGTGGACCGATACGATGAAGTATTCTAAGATTGATAGGGTTTTGATAAATAATGCTTGGTTGTATGCTAATCTTTTTTGCAGGACTAACTTTATGACTAGAGGCACTATATCTGATCACTCGCCGGCAGTGATCACGCTATTTGGAGATGTGACTCGATTCCACCGTTCTTTCAAGTTCTTCAATATGTGGATGAAGCATCCGACTTCAAAGACATGCTTGAAGAAAATTGGAGTGAACAAGTGAATGGTTTTCTAGTGGATTAAATTACCAAAAAAGAAGGAAAAATACGGCAAATTAGGAACACAAGTTTTGGAATATATTTGGTTAAGATGGAGGCTAAACAATTACAAAATCTTCTGCTCTAATCTTCACATATCCAGAAGAAACAGTCTGCAGTGTCCTAATTAAGTTCTATGTTCAAGTTTAATAGCTAGTGCTATCAAGCACATCGAGAGGGAGAAGAGGTGGGGTCGCAATCATCCTTCGTGCTGCTGCAACAATTACAAAATCTTCTGCTCTAATCTTCACATATCCAGAAGAAACAGTCTGCAGTGTCCTAATTAAGTTCTATGTTCAAGTTTAATATACAGTTTGACAAACATTTCAGTATTTTACAATGCTTAAGAGTTAGCAAAGGTTCTTGAGCATCAACTCAACTCACATAAATATAAATAAAAAGGAAAAGCAAGTAATAATTCTTTGAAGACGTTGAACTAGAGATGTCTAGGAAACTATTCGACTCATAAACCCCCAAATGCAAATTGCCAGCTGCGCCATGGCTCTGGAATTATGAATTACTTGTTATAGAAAAGCATTTCCCTTTCTTCTAAGCTCCACTTAGGCATGCAAACTCCCATTAGACTCATGCAGGGGTGGATCCATAAATAGATTATGGGGTGAGCTGAAAATTAAGTAATTTAAATTTCATAATATTTTTATGTTTCCATAAGTTGTATCTTGTTATACTTCAATACATGAAATCCATCAATAATTGAATCTATATCTATATTTTTAATAAAATCTCTTTCAATATAAAACACTAGTGAATCATCAAGTAAATCATCTCTCATCTTCTTACGAAGTATCGTCTTCACATACTTCATTTCAGAAAATGTTTGTTCAATCATATCATAAGGACATAATTTTCTCGCAAGTTTTCAAATATGTAGAAACAAGCGATGCTAAACTTAGATGTATTAGTGTAGTTAACGAAATGTAGTTCAGAAATTTGAAACTCTTACATCATGCTTATAATATCTTAACTCGTATTATAATAAAACAATATCTTAGACAATTAAGCTTTCAAATATCTTTACTAGTGAATGATTTGAAAGAAAACAATTCAACAATTTTTTTTTTTTTAATTATTTTGGATTGGACTAATTTTAGATTGAACTTAATATAACATATAGACAAAAGAAAAAGTTTGGGGCTTACACGGGCTGAAGCCGGGTGCAATCCCTTCATAGATTCGCCCATGGGAACATATATGTCAAAGTTCGGACGAAGCTCACTTCCCAATCAGAAAGACTTTTCAGCAGCCTAAGTAAAAGCTTTGAGGGTATGTTCATCGTTTTTGTGGAGCCATGTCGTGACAATTTTTTGTGTCGAAGACCATCTGTTATTAGTTCATAATAACAATTAATGAAAATGACAATAAATGCAGCATAGACTTCAGGGTGTTTACTTTATATAATTAGATTGGATAGATAAAATTAATCCAACATAATCAAGTGTTTATTTTAAGGATTAACATTTGAGGATATCCCAAAGCTCGGGATTATTTTAATCCTTTGAATTGTTCTCCATTAATTCTAATCCAACCAATATAGATAGGATTGGAATAATCCTCCAAACAAAGGGAGATTTATCTATCCAAATTTTAATTCTCCACTAATCATTTATAGTAAATAAAGGATTGATAGATACAAATTATCTTATCACACATTTAATCTATCAATACTCAATCTTTTAAAATATTAATCATGAAAGTAAACACTCGACAATCTGTTTTTTCAAATTGGGAGCAAGACCCCTGTTTTTAAGGACAGTGTTTACATCCGGAGGACGTGCAAAGCTTAGTGTGCGCCGCTACATGCTGTTATTATTATTATTATTACTACACTATATGGTGAATATAATAAAAGAGTCATCATGCTCCCTTCATAAACTGATAAACAAACATTAAAAATGTTAAATCGAAGGTAGAAACATGATTTCGAGACAAAATACTCTCTATTCATAAACTAATTAAAACATCTATTTATACAAAAGAATCCTAACCAAATTAGGAAAACCAACACCAGAGTTCTCACTAAACTAGGAAACTATAATTTGATCAACCAGTCATACCATCATACAAATCTATTTCTACAAAACAAAAGTACTTCAGTTACATCTCGAGACAACCAGCAACATCTTTGGACCAAAACATCACTATAGGGCTAATACTATATAATGATCAACAACTGCCAATAACTACTTCTAAACGACCAACTTATTGTTTAATTGGAAGCTCTAAAAGAGTCACATTCATCACAAATACATGTATCCAATTCCATAATTCAGCCAAATATAACTTTAGGTAGTACTGGCCAGAATTCACAAACTAACAAATAGTATATACTCCAAACGGTTATACAAAAGAGGTATAAGTTGAAGTGTATTAGGAGTATAAGTTGAAGTCTATTAGCAGTAGAACTCTTAATTAGTTTTCATAGTTATCAATAATTTCATAATTATCTTCAAATGTCAATCTTATAAGTATAAATACAGTTTCATAGAATAGGGTTCTCTGTCAATTAGTTTTTCTTGAGTGATAGCTTTGTTGTAGGCCTCAGAAGAGAAGTTTGGGACAACATCTCACTGTAGTCTGTAGGACCTACGAGGGTTCCACTCTGTTATCCTTGTTCATTATTTATTTCAATTTGAATTCTTTTAGTTTTCCTGTTTATAGTTTATCTCAAGCCCTTTATCATGAAATACGATCATTTTATATAAGACAGACATTTCGTTCCAAGTTTATATTTTATTTTTTCTTTGATTAATTGTGTATTTCAACATTGCAGCCCCAACAAGACCACCAGCAGCCATTTCTTGATTATCATCTCAACACCATAATGACCAAGCTAGGAGCAAACTTAATGTAACAGCCCACTATTCCGAAGGACGGATTAGCAGGGACTATTACTTGGAATGAGAATTAAGAAGCGTAAAAAGAAAATGAGATATCGAATTGTGAGACATATATCAAGAAAACTTCTAGAACTTCAAAGCATTTGAGATTAAGCAAACATAATTTACATACAGCGGAAAACATGTGAAGTCCACATATGAAGATGTGCACTCAAGGTTCTAACTTTAAGCTACAAAAGATTCTTACTGCTCAACACTGCTCCATCTCATCACCAGCTCAACCTGCACATTTAAAAATAAACATGCAGGGCTGAGTACAAAGACTTAGTGGACTTATGCCAAAAACATTTATCATAACTTTGAATTACACTGCCCTATCAGTAACACACGAGGTTTTATTTGAAATGCTCGTGTTTACTAAACATTTTCCGTCATTTTCCATAAACTTTGTCTGACCAGACATTCTGTCTGTATGATCCATATCTCATCTCATATAACTCATCTTGCACCGTAGAAGGAGGCCTCATTCCACGGACACCGTGACCGGCTGAGAAAACCTTTCAGCACACAGTCACCGTAACTGGCTGAGCAAACCTTTCAGCAAATACAGTTACCTTAGTGTATACGTTAACCCTTGCTAGGAATTCTCCTTCTAGCATAGGATCCAAATTCGATTAAACTTACGTTGGCGAACCAACACTATAGGATCCATACATAAAACATAAACATTTTGGGCAGGTAATTAAATAACATCATCACATCATCATTTTCTCAAAAGAGAGCATCGTAAATAAAGACTTTTCATTTCGAAGAAAACATCATAAATAAAATATTTGTCATTTTATTTTATCCTTGAGGAGAAAAAGTCCACCGGTATGTTTTCCTTCTCAAAACGAGTTTCTTTCCTTTACTTTCGTTGCTCACATTCGTGCTCCACCTTTACGTAAAAAACTAATTTAGTACGTTAGTCGTATTTTCATTGGAAATTCTAACTTATAAACTTTCATTTCTAACTGAGACGAAACAATGCTTCAGACCACATACTAATAAATTAGGTCAATCATTGAACTCGTATTAGCTATTTTTCAATAAAATGATTTCAGTTATGAAATCAATTCTTATAAAAGAGATATCATTATATCTCTAATTCGTCTCACACGTCATAATATATCTATTCAGAGAAACTCATATTTATACTTGGCGTAAAACATAACTCTACTCACACACTAACATGCTTCATACATTCATACTTTAACCAAGTCATTTTCAACTTCAAATACATGCATTTCTCAAAATTCATCTTTAGAACAATTAACTTACATATATACTCTAATTCCAATTTATTACTAATCACATTCTAATAAATCTTATAATTTCACTTTAACAATCAATCATTCCGAAATATACATATAGATGAAACTAGTTTAAGCATAACACTTTATATTTTAAAATCTTACGTCACTTAACAAAACGTTTTAACGTAAAAATATTATACCCCATTTTAAAAATCACATAAATTCATAGCATATCTTAAACATATTTTGGGACTAAATATGTGATCACATTTGATAGAATAAATTTGAAACTCTAAACTTCCCACTTTAATATTTTCGGCAGTTTTGAAACAATTTATAAAACTTTTCCATAAATTCCTATAAATTCACATAACACACTATATTAACATAGGATCATTAATATCTAATAACATTAGACATAGAAAAACTTGACATCAAAACCCTTCATGCTATAGTTTTCGAAAATTTTGGAAAAATACTTAAACAATTTTCAAAAATTCTAATTAATTCACACTATACATTATTCTCATCATACATCAATAATATACACTAATATCCATCATATACAAATCATACCTCAATAAATCATACACTAAGATTTTCGAAATTATTTTGAAATAATTTCCAACATTTTCCAAAAATTATGAATTAATTCATACATGCTTAAAACAATACTAACTATTATCAATTCAAAACAACAATCAAAAATCATGATCACTAACATATAAATCTCATATATCTAAACTATAATAACAAAAATTTTAACATGCTCAACTTTGTATTAAATTCATAATATATGCTTACAACCATCATATAAACATATTTAATTAACAACTTAAACATTTAACAAAATTTCTCAAATTTCACATGAAATAACAAAAGCATATAACTTCATTTTTCATGGATGGATTTCTAATATTTTTGTATATCTAAGAAGCTTATATAATTTCTAACCTTTTAATCGGAGTCGATCGGCGAAGAAATCGATTTTCTAACTTAAGATTGAAGAGGAAAATTTGAAGAACACTCTCTCATTTTTCTCTCAAAGTTTCGGTCATATGGGTGAGAGAATGAAGTGATTTTTATTTTTTTGATGATATAAGACATTAATCAAGCTTAAAAAAATATCTACAAAAAAAAGTCAACAAAATACACTCTCTTATCTCTTAAAATTTCACACCCTCACTACCAAACAAATAACACCTTATCATCTCATTAATTAAATCAAAATAAATACACATCACTATCACAAAAGAAGAACTTTTTCTTCCTTTCACACTTATACAAAACTTTCGGCCATAATGGAGAAATTATACTACATGCCTCCATTTTTTTTCATTTAATAATAATATTATATAATATAGGTCTTAGATGATGATATAAATCATGAAAAAATGAATAAGAACAATTCTATGTTCTGAAGTAACATTTTCGAACCATTTGTAGAAATTGTGCAATCTTCATTTCTTTAATAAATAAAAATATTTTAGAGAATGAATATATATAAAAAAAATGCTCTTGTTAAAATTCTTTAAATATTATACTAAATTTTTTTAATCATGCCAAAACGTTAATAATAAAGTCGTAATCACTTTATTAGTTATTCGTTAACATGGAATTAAATTCTAAGCTTCGTCGCTTAGAAAATAACGTAAGACTAACTATCGAAAATTAATCGACGTTGGAAAAACACTCTCGAAGGAATAATATATATATATTCCTTAATTTACTAATTGTTTATGGAAATAATATAAAAATTCTCGTATTATGGATAGTCAAAATTGAGCTTCGATAATTTACTATTTTGATTATCGAAACAAAAACCCTAATTAACGTCTTATCTTATCATAACCTAGTTTTAAATAATCGGGATATTACATTCTACCCCCTTAAAAGAAATTTCATCCCGAAATTTGCATACCTTAGAAAAGTCTAGGATATCTTTCCATCATAACATCCTCAAGTTCCCACGTGGCTTCCTCTTGTCCATGGTGTCTCCATAGGATTTTCACTAAAGGTATATACTTGTTTCTTAACTGTTGAACTTTACGATCTAAGATAGCCGTAGGTTCTTCCTCATAACTCATATATGGGTTAAGGATAACGTCATCATGATGGATCATGTGTTTTAGATCTTACACGTACTTTCTTAACTTGTACACGTGGAAAACATTATGTACATTCCCCAGACTTGGCGGAAGTGCCAATCTATAGGCTACTAGGCCTATTCTTTCCAGGATCTCGTAAGGTCCTATAAATCGTGGTCTCAACTTTCCTTTTACTCTAAACCTTATAATTCCCCTCGATGGAGAGATCTTAAGAAAAAAAAATTATCTCCACACTCAAACTGCAGCTCAGTCCTACGTGAATTGGTGTAAGACTTGTGTCTATCCTGAGCTTCTTTTATCCTTTGTCTGATCTGGCGGAAAATTTCAATTGTCTCACTCTCTGTGTCAGGCCCTAAAACTTTTCTCTCACCTACTTCATCCCAATAAAGTGGTGATAGACACTTCTTTCCATACAATGCCTCATATGGGGCCATATCGATCGTTGCTTGATAGCTATTGTTGTAGGCGAACTCAATAAGTGGCAGAACATGTTCCCAATTTGCACCTCGATCCAACACTACTGTCCTCAACATATCCTCAAGTGTTTGTATTGTCCTTTCTGACTGTCCATCTATCTGGGGATAGAAAGCTGTGCTAAAGTTCAACCTCATGCCCAACTCTTTTTGTAAGCTAGTCCAAAATCTAAAAGTTAACTTGAAATCTCTATCTAATGTGATGGATTTTGGTACCCTATGTAGGTGTATGATTTCTCTTATGTACAACTGAGCTAACTTATCAGAAATATGAGTAATCTGAATTGGCAGAAAATGTGCACATTTCATAAGTCGATCCACTACTACCCATATAGGAGTGTTACCTCTTTTTGACTTTGGCAGCCCTGCCATAAAATCCATTGCTATGTCATCCCATTTCCATTTGGGTATCTACAGAGACTGTAACTTTCCATAAGGTCGCTGATGCAATGCTTTCACTTGTTGGCAAGTGAGGCAGCGCTCGACAAATGATGCTACATCTCGTTTCATTCCTTTCCACCAAAACTTTTCTCGCAAATCCTGGTACATCTTAGTGCTTCTTGGGTGAGCGGTATAAGGAGTATCATGGGCCTCACTCATGATTTCATTTCTAAGTTCATTATTGTTTGGAATGCATAATCTTTCCTCAAACAATATAGCATTGTCTAACGCTTCTTTAAAATCCTTCAGCCCTTCTATCCTCATTTTTACCCGTATCCTTTCCAATTTTTCATCTTTTCTCTGTTCTTCTATTATTCTTTTCCTCAAGTCAGATGTCACCATGAGTATGGCAATATGACTCATGATAATCTCCGATAGCTCGACTATTTCTATTTTCATTTTCATAAACCCTTCAATGAGTTTTCCTTCTTCTGTAAGGAGACCTCCTATCTTGGACTGAGTTTTACGACTTAGGGCATCAGATACTACATTTGCCTTTCCTAGATCATAATTTATACCACAGTCAAAATCCTTTACTGATTCGAGTCATCTTCTCTGTCTCATGTTCAAGTCTCTCTGCTCGAAGAAGTATTTCAAATTTTTATGATATGTGAAGATCTCACCCTCACTTCATAGAGGTGGTGTCTCCAATTCTTTAGTGTGTGTACTACTACTGCTAGTTCCAGGTGGTGAGTTGGGCAATTCACTTCATGTGGTCTAAGTTGTTGTGATGCATAGGCTATCACCTTTCTCTTCTGTATTAATACACAACCTAGTCCATTCTTAGAAGCATCAGTATAGACCACATATTCTTTGTTTGATTCTGGAACTGCTAGCACTAGTGCAATAGTGAACTTTTCTTTGAGTTTTTGGAAACTTACCTCATATTCATCGGTCCATGAAAATTTAATTCCTTTTCAGAGTAGTTGTGTCATCAGCTTTGCTATCTTAGAGAATCCCTCAATGAATCTCCGATAGTAGCAAACTAATCCTAAGAAACTCTTGATCTCATTTTGGGTCATTGGCGACTTCTATTCTTGCACTGCTTCAACCTTTGTCGGATCCACTTTAATTCCTTCTG
The DNA here is from genome assembly GCA_036937905.1 of Salvia rosmarinus. Lineage (NCBI taxonomy): Eukaryota > Viridiplantae > Streptophyta > Magnoliopsida > Lamiales > Lamiaceae > Salvia > Salvia rosmarinus. Next base: position 56,627,003 of record CM072822.1, on the reverse strand, counting down.
AAGACACGATGTGCCCAAGGAACATCACTTCTTTAAGACAAAATTCACATTTGCTAAACTTGGCAAAAAGTTGTTCAACTCTTATGTCTACAAGACAGTTCTCGATAATCTATGCACATTCTCAACGTGCCATCTTTCTTCTTTGCAAATAAGAAAAGTGCTCCCCAAGGTGATACACTAGGTCTGATAAAACCTAGATCCAACAACTCTTGAATTTGAATTTTTAGTTCTTCCAGTTCATTTGAAGCCATTCGATTAGGCGCTTTCGACACTGGGGTTGATCCTTTCCAGGTCGATAGTAAACTCTAGTTGTCTATCAAGGGGTAATCCTAGTAAATTGTCAGGGAAAACGTCTTGAAATTCCCGAACAATTTCCACATCCTCTACTTTTATTTCAGCTTTCTCTTCTCCGTTTAGGTAGACAAGGAATGCTCGACATCATTTCTTGTTCATCATTCTCCTTGCATGTAGTGCGGATATAATTGGCACCTTCTTCCCCATGTTGATCCCGTGAAAACTCGTGGCTTTTTTTTTGGGAAATTGAAGTGAAATCTTCCTCTCCTTACACAAGATTGTGGAATAGTTTTCAGCTAGCCAATCCATTCCTAGAATTATATCTACGTCCCACATAGGTATTATGTTCAGGTTGTTTGCTAGAACCTTAAGCGATCTTAGATACAACTCTAAGTTCGAGCAAACATGTGTCACGGCCCTAATTCCCCCTATAGGTGAAGAGATTCTCATTACCTGATTTGCTTATTCGGATTTGAGTTCTAGCGTATCTACACATGCTTTTGCGATGAAAGAATGTGAAGCACCTGTATCGAACGAAAGTATTATAGGTATGCTGAGAAGTTTTCTCATACCTGCTAGGCTTCCCTGGTTTTGTTCGTTCTGTTTTTGGTGCAGAGCATAGGCTCTAGCATACGGTGTCCCTATCTGTCCAGGTAAACATACATCTCATTTATCCTTGTCCTTGCCTTGTGGCATCATGTTTCCTTGCCAGGTCTCCTGTCACTTTGTTCACCATATCATTCTCGGTTGTCATTACTATTATTTCTTTATCAATTGTATTTTGTGGTTGAGTCTGCGCCGTTTCATCCTCTAGCATTGTTGCCTCGACAGTCTAATTGTGTTGTAGAGATCGTGATGTATCCGTCACTATCATCCGTTCTTAATTCAGTCTGAATAATTCAGTTTCCTTTTCCTCTATATCGCTCTTAGGAATATATCTCTCATATACTCTTACTTTAAAATCTTTCCAAGAGAAATCCTCATGTTGGCATTTGTAGTGCCATCATTAGTAATATCCTATTTGGATATACGTCATTTTCCTTAATCTTCATTTATTAACTAAGTATTTTTTCGCACAAGTTAAAAAATCCCTTGTCCACTGGGGACGTATCAGACTTTTGCCCTAAACATCATGTATCTTCACTATCTTCTTGACATTCTATGTTTGCTTCATTTCAATGTTAGAGGTACCCAAAATTCCACCTTATTTGTCATCATATAAGTATGAGGAACAAACTTCCTAATTAGCTTCATCTTAAAGTCTTTCCATGTGAATCTCGTCATTTGTTCCCTTGAATGTATTTCTCTCACAAACTTCTCTAGAAGTTGTCTTGCTTGTTAAATTCCAAAACACACAAGACATGTGTTTTGTATCTATGTAACTTAGAGTACTAAGGTTTCATCTCAAATAATGAATCCACTTCTTAATCTACTTCTTTGCCTCGAATGAATTACCTTACTTATCGTAGTCAGACTGTTTCTGAAGCTTATATCATATCCTGGGCTACTCATAACTGAATAGTTCGTAGTTTCTTCAGCTATTCTCAACTCTTGTCTCTTTTTCTTGACTATGATATCTGAAAGTCATATTGTTTCATTATACTTTGGTCCTCACTTTTAGGGCTAAAACTGTCATTGTTGTCATATAGCCTGGTAGGGTAGTACACTTGTGCATCATAACTTAAGTTCCAAACACAAGTGCCTCATTACCATGTCTCGTCTTCGGGGATATATTCTCCATACTTGGTTTAAACACTAGGGCTAGCCCAGCTGTTCACACTTCTCAATATTTATGATCCATCAATCTCACTATCTGTCACAACCTGACTAATTAATTAGAAGATTAACTAACTAATCAGTCGTGAATTGGTTAAGATAATGAAATTTTGGACAATTGGACAGGTTTAAATGAAATAAAATTTTTAACAAACGGGCAACATATCCTCTAGAATATGGATAAGCCAACCTGCACACATCAAATAATCAACAACAAATAATAACAAAAAGCGAGGTCACAACCTCAATAATATGTACATAAACTTTTACAAACAATTACATGGTTTTCAAAAGTATAGTTTCAAGTTTCAGGGTCAACAACGGAAGAGTAATGGATGTCATGTATGAAGACACAACATTCGGACCTAACTATTCAAAACAAAAGGAAAAGACTAAGCTCAGTTCCAAGCCACATCCATTTCACGCTCAACCTGCACCAAATAAAACATGTCTACGGGCATGAGTACCAGAAAGTACTTAGTGGGTAAATGCTTAAACATAAAATTTCGAAACTTTAACAATAAATTCCAAATCTTTGCTTAACATAAAAGTTAAAAACATAGAATTGAATAATTACTTTAATAAAAGATTTCATTATAATATCACCACTCATTCTCGTTTGAAACATACCGGCATAACATACCCGAGTTGGTCCCGAAGGTTTCCAACTACGGTCATACCCTATATATGTCCTTCGGTAATGGGACGTAGGCCTCCTTCCCAATACCATGACCAGCCTACATTTGCAGGCTCACGGCCATAAACCTGTGCACAGTTAGTAACATTTTCCTACCGTAGATAGGTAATTCGCCGTCATACCCACAATGTGGTAAATAAATCATTTTCAACATATAAATGATATGGTGATTTAAGCATTCTCACAATAGAAATGAACTTGAAGATTAACATTAAGCTTTGATCAAGAAATAATTTGAGAAGCATTACCACCTGTTAACGTTTAATCCAAGACGTTTGTTTCTTCGTCTTTCACTTCTCGACTTCCTTTGCTCGTTCCTTATAAAATGAAATTATTATTGAATTTAGTAAACTTCCTTATCCGTAGTTCACCAATATAATTTCAAAACTTTTTATTATTAAACAATTTCTAATGAAATTTCGGTAGAGTAATGTTTATAATTTAAATCGCCATATTAATCCAATTCAACCAATTTCATTCCCAAACTCCATCAATCATCAACATATGCTAAAATATACATTTAGGAACTTAAAACAAGTTCAATATCATTCACTTATACTATTATCAACATATGCCCTTCAACAAAGTTTATCGGCATATTCAAAAATTTTACAATCTACAATCCATTGAGTATCCAACAAGTTCACTTCCAATCTCAACCAAGTTCATAACATAATTCACCAACTTAGCATTAAACTTTAATTTTCAACTTTTTACAATTCATATCCATAAAATCCTATAAATTCAACTTAAGCATTATTTTTATCATAGATCTCAAATATCATATCAAATTCATCAAATAAAATCAAGAAATCAAAGTTCAAAACATCCCCTTCATTTTCAAAATTTTTGAACATTATGTATATGCATGAATTAAATTCTTATAAATTCACATTATGCATTATTTATATCCTAAAGCATAAATATCATGTCAAATAGATCAAATAAAATCAAAATCCCTAAGTTCCTATCACTCCTTGTTTTCGAAAATTTTGGGAATTTAAATAAGCATGGTTTAATTTTTATTTCTTTGATCATATAATGTTTATTTCTATTCCTAAACATGTATTTAAACTTAATTTAACTAAAGCACATCATATTCTTCACATACCAAAATTTAGGGTTCATGCTCAACACTTTAATTCATCAACTTTATGAAATTAAAGAATTAAAACAATAGAACATGTTATTTATACTTCATAATCACAATTAAATCAATAAACATAACAAAAATTAAACAAATCCACCTTAATTAAAAACTTAAAATTTTCGAAACCCTACACATGTAGAACATCATTTTTATCAAATTAAATCACAAAAGCTTAGGTTAAATGAAGTAATTACCTTCTTTGGAGTGATTTGCTAATAATTCCACACTTAATTATGGATTTAAAAGTGAAAAATAAAATTTGTGGGTGTTGTGTGTGTGAGTGCCGAAAGGTAGAGGAAAATGGGAGGTTGAAGATGATATATTATATGTATCATTTTATCATAATTAAACACAAATTCCAATAAATTTATAATTACACCTCTAAATTTACTAAGGTTATACCTTAGTATATTTTTATAGATTAAACTAATTTTTCTCATTATTATAAAGATCCAAAACAATTATTTCCAAAATATTGGAATTAAATTCATATAGCATAATTTAAATTCTTTCATATATTAAAATTCAAATAATTATATTCATACTCCTTAAATTTCAAAAATCATACAAATAATTCCTTTATCACTAAATAATAATGAAATAAATTTATTCAATTCATTTAATAACTTGAACAATAATTCATCTCACTTTATAAGAAAATTCCTATGCAAAATAATTAATGCATTTCATAGCACAATTTATATTTAATAACATTTTTCATTCAAGCACACAATAATAATCACATTTCTCACATTTGATCATAATAATACTCATTTCTAAATAATCTCTATGTCTTCTAATTTCTATTTCTTAGATCAAGAATTAATCAAATTTCTATCGTTTAATAATCTATTATGTGCCTCTTTATAAATTCTTAAGAAATAAATACTTTTAAACCCCTAATTATCCTTAATTAGGTCTAATTAGGACTTAAAGATTTTCGGGTTACTACACTATCATTGGTTTCACTAAGGTCTCAAATACTCGAAATCAATTCCGCTCAAGCATAATTCTAAGGGTTGAGGTATAAAGCGAGAGACTTGTTAAATGTGATACTATCATTCCTTATATATCCATTAAAAAGAGTCTCGTGCACCTCCATATTTTAGACATGTCCAACCTACTAACGAGATCTTAAGGACAATCAACTATCTTAAAGATAAGTTGTAATCTCTATTGTTATAACATAATAAGATGAGGTTATTTTCTAAGAATATTCTATACTTTCCTTTACTTCTACTTTAGCACTCAATGCTAAAGAGTATCTCGTTCATAACTTTATTATCATAACACTCACAAGGAGGTATAACTTCACTGTCACCAGTATCTGGAAAGCCCATCAAGGGTCATCACATCTATGTGCATCATAGGGAAAAATATACCTCGCCTTATCGAGAATTTCTCTACATCATAACTTGATGTATATCACTTTTTGATCCGAAAACTTAGGTGACAAGATAAGTCAACCTACATCATATTGATTAGTTTCGAGGATTGAAGAAAACTCATCATAACAACTTACAAGTGGTGAAGGGTTCACAATTCAAGACGACCACTTTTAAAGTTTGAACCAATATGTTCTTTGAACTGAATAATTGGAATATAGGATCCGAAGACCAGAATGACGACTACTGAGATCTCTTTGGTCATATGGGCTGGCCAGACCCGTCACAAATACTTCTCAGTCACATGAGGACTTGGTTTCAAAAGAACATTTTACAAAATTTTCTGGTTGTATACTTCTTTCAAAAAAAATGAGAAACTCAAGTGATATCTCAATTGAAACTAGATCACAGAGTTAAACTCAATGACAGAACTTGGTTAATGAATAAAATTCAAAACCTCATATAACTCGTAATGGGTCATCATAAATTGTAAGGGTTATCAATATACCACCATACATATCAAACTTTACTTATACCACTGAAAAACCCAATTCTCAAATTTACCTTCATAATTTCTGCCACACTATGGTCTCTAATTCTTTAAAAATCATAATATTGGGCTCAACTAATTCTTTGATCACATCTCTATTTCGTTTTTAACGAAAAAATCATAGTCAATTTGGAGTTCCGTCGCGTGTGAACATCCAAGGGAAGAATATACTCATGTCACTGTTGTATAGTGACATTCATCATCTCAAAATCATCATTCAATTCTTGCCATCATCATTTCCATCTCTGGTCTTTTAGTTTTCTCTACTTTGTTCTCGTCTTTCAACTCGTATTATTCTCATTTTCATCCTCGCTTTTGTTCTCAGGATGGTATAAAATCTCATAGTTCATCTTTCTAGGTTCTTTCGCAAAAAGGATCATGCATCTTAAACAGTCTATGATCTTTTGGGATAACATACTCATTATAATCAACAACTTGAAATTGCAAAAATTTAAACAGTAATAACATAACTCGTTCATAACAATAAATCTCATTGAATTCCACGAATTCAAACATTTCACTTTTGACATGTCATTGTCAACTCTTTCTTATATATCTTCTCTTTTAACAACTTAAAACATCATTTCAACCATTTTCCACTTTAAATTTTCATTTCCAAAACTGAAAAAAATCATTTACCTCTTTCTGGTTGAGCTTGATGCGATGGAGTATTGAGCATAGTCGACTGACCTCTTACAAATCTAGTGACTCAATCTAGACTTGACTTAACTTGAACGAAGTTTTGGATTCAAAGAAAACGAACGGCTCTGATACCACTTTATAACAGCCCACTATTCCTAAGGACGAATTAGCAGGGACTATTACTTGGAATGAGAATTAAGAAGCGTAAAAAGAAAATGGGATATCGAATTGTGAGACATATATCAAGAAAACTTCAAAGCATTTGAGATTAAGCAAACATAATTTACATATAGCGGAAAACATGTGAAGTACACATATGAAGATGTGCACTCAAGGTTCTAACTTTCAGCGACAAAAGATTCCTACTGCTCAACACTACTCCATCTCATCACCAGCTCAACCTGCACATTTAAAAACAAACATGCAGGGCTGAGTACAAAGACTCAGTGGACTTATGCCAAAAACATTTATCATAACTTTGAATTACACTGCACCATCAGTAACACAAGAGGTTTTATTTGAAATGCTCGTGCTTACTAAACATTTTCTGTCATTTTCTATAAACTTTGTCTGGCCAGACATATTTGTTGTCTGTATGATCCATATCCCATCTCGTATAGCTCATCTTGCACCGTAGAAGAAGGCCTCCTTCCACGGACGCCGTGATGAATCGAAAAACCTTCAAAGACACAATCGCGTGGCGGCCGAGCAAACCTTTCAGCAAGTACAGTTACCTTAGTGTACACGTTAACCCTTGCTAGGAATTCTCCTTCTAGCATAGGATCCGAATTGATTAAACTTACGTTGGTGAACCAACACTGATATGATCCATACATAAAACATAAACATTTTGGGCAGGTAATTAAATAACATCATCTCATCATCATTTTCTCAAAAGAAAGCATCGTAAATAAAGACTTTTCATTTCGAAGAAAACATCATAAATAAAACATTTGTCATTTTATTTTATCCTTGAGGAGAAAAAGCCCACCTGGTATGTTTTCCTTCTCAAAACGAGTTTCTTTCCTTTACTTTCGTTGCTCACCTTCGTGTTCCACCTTTACGTAAGAAACTAATTTAATACGTCGGTCGTATTTTCATTGGAAATTCTAACTTATAAACTTTCGTTTCTAACTGAGACGAAACATTGCTTCAGACCACATACTAATAAATTAGGTCAATCATTGAACTCGTATTAGCTATTTTTCGATAAAATGATTTCAAGTATGAAATCAATTCTTATAAAAGAGATATCATTATATCTCTAATTCGTCTCACACGTCTTAGTATATCTATTCAGAGAAACTCATATTTATACTAGGCGTAAAACATAACTTTGTGCGTTAAACATAACTTTACTCACGCACTAACATGCTTCATACATTCATACCTTAACCAAGTCATTTTCAACTTCAAATACATGCATTTCTCAAAATTCATCTTTAGAATAATTAACTTACATATATACTCTAATTCAAATTTATTACTAATCACATTCCAATAAATCTCATAATTTCATTTTAACAATCAATCATTTCGAAATATATATATACAGATGAAACTAGTTTAAGCATAACACTTTATATTTCAAAATCTTACGTCACTTAACAAAATGTTTTAACGTAAAAATATTATACCTCATTTTAAAAATCACATAAATTCATAGCATATCTTAAACATATTTTTGGGACTAAATATGTGATCACATTTGATGGAATAAATTTGAAACTCTAAACTTCCCACTTTAATATTTTCGACAGTTTTGAAATAATTTACAAAACTTTTCCATAAATTCCTATAAATTCACATAACACACTATATTAACATAGGATCATTAATATCTGATAACATTAGACATATAAAAACTTGACATCAAAACCCTTCATGCTATAGTTTTCAAAAAATTTGGAAAAATACTTAAACAATTTTCAAAAATTCTAATTAATTCACACTATACATTATTCTCATCATACATCAATAATATACACTAATATCCATCATACACAAATCATACCTCAATAAATCATACACTAAGATTTTTGAAATTATTTTGAAATAATTTCCAACATTTTCCAAAAATTATGAATTAATTCATACATGCTTAAACAATACTAACTATTATCAATTCATGCTCAAAACAACGATCAAAAATCATGATCACTAACATATAAATCTCATATATCTCAACTATAATAAGAAAAATTTTGACATGCCAAACTTTGTACTAAATTCATAATATATACTTACAACCATCATATAAACATATTTAATTAACAACTTAAACATTTAACAAAAATTCTCAAATTTCACATGAAATAAAAAAAGCATATAACTTCATTTTTCATGGATGAATTTATAATATTTTTGTATATCTAAGAAGCTTATACAATTTCTAACCTTTTAATAGGAGTCGATCGGCGAAAAAATCGATTTTCTAACTTAAGATTGAAGAGAAAATTTGATGAACACTCTCTCATTTTTCTCTCAAAGTTTCGGTCATATGGGTGAGAGAATGAAGTGATTTTTATTTTTTGATGATATAAGACATTAATCAAGCTTAAAAAAAATATCTACAAAAAAGTCAACAAAATACACTCTCTTATCTCTTAAAATTTCACTCCCTCACTACCAAACAAATAACACCTTATCACCTCATTAATTAATCATCATATCTTATCTCTAAATTAATTACCTCTCATTATCAAAATAAATACAAATCACTATCACACAAGATGAACTTTTTATTCCTTTCACACTTGTACAAAACTTTCGACCATAATGGAGAAATAATACTACATGTCTCCATTTTTTTCATTTAATGATAATATTATATAATATAGGTCTTAGATAATGATATAAATCATGAAAAAATGAATAAGAACAATTCTATGTTCTAAAGTAACATTTTCGAACCATTTGTAGAAATTGTCCAATCTTCATTTCTTTAATAAATAAAAATATTTTAGAGAAGGAATATATAAAAAAAATGCTCTTGTTTCATAAAATAATCATAGGACTTTCAATATTAATATTCTTTAAACATTATACTAAAATTTTCGAATCATGCCAAAAACGTTAATAAGAAAGTCGTAATCACTTTATTAGTTATTCGTTAACATGGAATTAAATTCTAAGCTTCGTCGCTTAGAAAATAACGTAAGACTAACTATCGAAAATTAATCGACATTGAAAAAACACTCTCGAAGGAATAATATATATATATTCCTTAATTTACTAATTATTGATGGAAATAATATAAAAATTCTCGTATTATGGATGGTCGAAATTGAGCTTCGATAATTTACTATTTCGATTATCGAAACAAAAACTATAATTAACGACTTATCTTATCATAACCTAGTTTTAAATAATCGGGATATTACACTTAATCGGTTTGCCTCCACTAGTCCTTTCAATAATGGGTTTTTTCCTTAAAATATTCAGGAGCAATGCCTGATTTCCCTAAAGAATTTATCTTTAGTCTCACTTTTGGAACATAATTTTATTATTTTAAAATTGCTACATAATAATTGTATATTATCATACAATAGCACAGGAATTGCATAGTTTCTTATTCTCCTGATCTAGCTTAGGTCTTGTCCGTATAGATGCATTTTTTGTTGGAGACCTAGACCTAGTTAAAGTTATATGCGTGTATGCCCCACCTAAAATTCAAAATGTTATTTACTTTTAGTTCTTTACATTTTATATCGCTTTTAATTACATATTATTAAATTGTCATTATCAGCATATAGCAACACAACATCATTTTAAAACACTCTACAGTATGAGTTTGATACTGGTGAGATAAATTTGAAAACTGACTAAGCAATATTCGACTAAGTGTTTTTAAGTCAGTTCAAGTCTCAGTAAGGCAAATACAACAACCACCATTTATTACGCACATCAATTATTAGTCTAATTGACCAGCTGTCTCAGCAGTCAGTTTGTTTTCTAACTGATATCTCTCAATACAAGACTCCCCTTATCTGAACTGACCAATTGTAATGACAACAGTACTGAATTGCCAGTTACTCAACCAGCTACTCAGTCTTGTGAAAAAAAGTTTTAAATTTACCTAACTGATATATTTCTCCCACCCCATACCCCAGTATGTAGCCCGAAGGACCCATAAATTGGTATCAAAACAGGTTGTTCACAAGAATAACTAACTCCCTAATGGAGTTATTTTCGAACATATCTTTCAAATCATATATTTTCTGCATATTGCTGCATATTTGTTGTGGTGGAAACTAACTATAGCAGGTCAACTTCTCTCCCCACGTTTGCTGTGGATAATTTTGAGATCTGAAAATTCAGACTCAAAAGCTATCTCATTGCCTGACATTGCTGCATGTGGGAGGTCATCACCAATGGACCTATCATTATCAGAGAGAAGATCACATAAGTTAGCATAGAACCAGGCAATGATCCAACCTACGAATACAGACCGAAGGATTTAGCTGACTTCACATTAGAGGCGAAAGCAAGATGAGCTCGACAACCTGACAAAAAATATCATCTCCGGGACAGTTTCCAACTCTCACGTTGGGATGCTGATGAAGTGTAAGACAAGCGCTTGAGAGCTATGTGTTGGCTCTGAAGAGATCAAAGAGAACAAGCTGACGATAGCTTGCCAAAAGTTCGACAACTTCAGATAGAAGAAGGGAGAATCCATTGATGATATGAAACTCAGATTCGCTACAATCATCAATGAGATCTCAGCCATGAGGAAGGACAAGTACATGCAAAGAGAGATCAATCTTAAAGTCCTACGAGCACTCCCAGCTATTGATTGGAAAGTCTATACAGTAGCTCTTAAGAAGAAAACATGCTTCAACGAAATGTCAA